>JAXCGZ010014150.1:0-12500 GCA_037179515.1 Halocaridina rubra | reverse complement strand
AGAGAACTTCAGGAGGATCTAAATAATCTGCATGAGTGGTCAGAAAAGTGGCTAATGAAATTCAATACCTCAAAATGTAAGGTAATGAGAATGGGTACAAGTGCAAGAAGGCCCAAGCTTGACTACTCGGTGGCTGGAGTACAACTTCAAGAGACAGAAAATGAGAGAGATCTAGGAGTAAACATATTGGCAGATTTGTCTCCAGAAATACATATAAATGGCATAGTAAGGGCAGCATATGCATTCTTATCAAATGTAAGGGTAGCCTTCAGGCACATGGACAAGGAAATGTTCAGAAATATTTATGTAACCTATGTGAGGCCCAAACTCGAATATGCAGCCCCCTTTTGGAATCCGCACTTGAAAAAGCACATAGCTAAGCTTGAAAAAGTTCAAAGACATGCCACGAAACTGGTGCCAGAAATACGCAATCTCGGTTATGATGAGAGGCTGAGGGAATTAGACTTGCCATCACTCGAAGCTAGAAGAGTAAGGGGGGATATGGTGACAGTCTTTAAATTCCTTCATGGTTTTGATAGAGTGGATAGGGATCGATATTTCGATATGGCTGGCTCTAGAACTAGAGGTCATAGTTTGAAGCTTCGGAAGAAAACTTGTTTGCAGGATGTAAGGAAATACTTTTTCAGTGTAAGAGTAGTTGACAATTGGAATTCGCTAAGCGAGGAGGTAGTTAATGCTACCTCAATCCATAGTTTTAAGGACAGGTATGATAAGTATCACTAAGTCTAAAAATGAACCGATCAGGAGACGGGAAGATACGAGCTTTGGGCTCTTTCCCGTAAACACAATTAGGTAATCACAATTAGGTAATCACACACACACACACACACACACACACGTATTCGCAGATAATGTGTTGGATATTGAAAAAATTGAGTATGAACCACCAATTGGAAAGAGTGACCACTGTGTGTTGTTGATGGAGTATATAATTGAATAAATTCTTCCTGAGAGTAGAGGCACTGAAGACATGAGGAGGAACTATCCGAAAGGAGATTACATCAAAATAAATGAGCTTTTTGCAGTTATTGACTGGAGAACCTTATTTTACAACAAATCTGTACAAGAAATGTATGACATCTTTTGTGAGAAACATGGGAAGATAGTAGATTGCTGCATACCTGTCACCAAAGTAGGTGTAATTCATGCCAGAGAGAAATGGTTCGATAACGGGTGTAAAAGAGCTAAGGAGTGGAGAGACAAATGCTGGAAAAGGTATAGGAGGAGAAAAAACATAAATGCCTGGCAAACCTACAAAAGAGCAAGAAATGACTACCTAAGTAAAAGGAGAGAGGCAGAGAGAGACTATGAGAGGGACATCACCAGGAAGGCTAAAGAAAATCCCAAGCTTTTCCACAGCTTTATCAGAGGAAAAGTTAAGGTAAAAGAACAGGTTTTAAGGCTAAAGAGAGCGGCTGGAAGCATCACTGAGATGGATGAAGAGATCTGCAAAGAATTGAACAAGGAGTTTCAGTCAGTATTTACAGTAGAAAATACCCCACCCCCTCAGATTGCAGAGATAGAAGCTCAAGGGCCGGTATTAGAGAACATCAACCTTACAGCTACAGAGGTATGCAAAGCGCTGATGGATTTAGATGTTCATAAAGCTACAGGTCCTGATGATATATCCCCTCATGTGCTTAAAAAATGTGCAAACTCAATATCAGGGGCACTAAGTATCATATTTAAAAAGTCACTGGAATCAGGGGAGATTCCAAGATGCTGGAAACAAGCAAATGTGATACCTATCTTCAAAAAGGGAAGGAGGGATACGGCTCTGAACTATAGACCAGTTTCCTTGACCAGCATAGTTTGCAAAGTAATGGAGAAACTACTAAGGAAACATATCTCTCTTCACTTGGAATCCTTCAACTTTTTGTCAGTGAGGCAACATGGCTTCAGAGAAGGTAGATCAACAGTAACAAACTTATTAGAATTTTATGATGAGGTAAGCCGAATCCTACAGGAAAGAGAGGGCTGAGCAGATTGCATTTTCCTAGACTTCCAGAAATCGTTTGACACTGTTCCACATGGGAGACTTATTAGGAAGCTGCACTCAATGGCTAGAATAGGTGGAAATGTTTTGGAATGGATAAAAACTTACTTAGAAGGAAGGGAACAGAGGGTTAGAGTAAGACACTCAGTGTCTGAATGGAGAAGAGTTAGTAGTGGAGTTCCACAGGGTTCAGTTTTAGGGCCACTTTTGTTCCTTGTATATGTAAATGACCTATCAGAGTCTGTAAATTCATTCATGAATATGTTTGCAGATGATGCAAAGATTGTGAAGAAAGTAAAAAACGAGAACAATGGTAGAGAACTTCAGGAGGATCTAAATAATCTGCATGAGTGGTCAGAAAAGTGGCTAATGAAATTCAATACTTCAAAATGTAAGGTAATGAGAATGGGTACAAGTGCAAGAAGGCCCAAGCTTGACTACTCGGTGGCTGGAGTACAACTTCAAGAGACAGAAAATGAGAGAGATCCAGGAGTAAACATACTGGCAGATTTGTCTCCAGAAATACATATAAATGGCATAGTAAGGGCAGCATATGCATTCTTATCAAATGTAAGGGTAGCCTTCAGGCACATGGACAAGGAAATGTTCAGAAATATTTATGTAACCTATGTGAGGCCAAAACTCGAATATGCAGCCCCCTTTTGGAATCTGCACTTGAAAAAACACATAGCTAAGCTTGAAAAAGTTCAAAGACATGCTACGAAACTGGTGCCAGAAATACGCAATCTGAGTTATGATGAGAGGCTGAGGGAATTAGACTTACCATCACTCAAAGCTAGAAGAGTGAGGGGGGATATGGTGACAGTCTTTAAATTCCTTCATGGTTATGATAGAGTGGATAGGGATCGATATTTTGATATGGCTGGCTCTAGAACTAGAGATCATAGTTTGAAGCTTCGTAAGAAAACTTCTTTGCAGGATGTAAGGAAATACTTTTTCAGTGTTAGAGTAGTTGGTAATTGGAATTCGCTAAGCGAGGAGGTAGTTAATGCTATCTCCATCCATAGTTTTAAGGACAGGTATGATAAGTATCACTAAGTATAAAATGGAAGCGATCAGGAGACGGGAAGATACGAGCTTTGGGCTCTTTCCCGTAAACACAATTAGGTAATCACAATTAGGTAATCACACACACGCATATACACAGACATACATGCATACATACATAAAAAAAAAAGTCTAAAAGACCTTCAAGAATTCAAAGAAGTGTACATTAGACAATACAGAACACAGGAAGAGATGGGAAAGATAAAAAATTTGTTGCAAGAGGCAAGAAGGTTAAATGATGAAAGAAATGAAGAAAAGAAGAAAAATTTTCATTACAGAGTTCTTCCAGACAAAGGGGAGATAAAGAAGATAATGACAGAAGATCAGGGGATGGGGCCTCATTAAGATTGTTATACACAAATGCTGATGGATTAGCTGGTAAGGCAGTAGAATTAAAAGATATGATTCACAACAGTAAGGCAGATATAGTAGCAATTACAGAGACTAAGTTGAGTGAGGACATAAACAGTGTCACAGTTTTTCCTAAGGGCTTCAGAATACTAAGTGTTGAAAGATCTGAGAGGACTGGTGGAAGGATAGCACTGCTCATAAGTGGAAGGATTCAAGTTGAAGAAATAAACTTGGCTATAGAAAGTGAGTTCAAGGAATTTCTTGTTGCTCGCATAAATACTGGGTCAGAGAGCATTATAATAACTGTTGTATACAACCCACCAAGGAACCAAGATCGACTTGAAGTTTATGAGGAAAGTCATATAGGTACTATTGAAGTCATGGCACAGGAAAAAAAATGTAGGATTTTGATTATGGGAGACTTTAATCATAAAGAGATAGATTGGATAAATCTTGACCCACACAGTGGTGAGGACTCATTCGGGGCAAGATTCCTAGATTGCGTACAAGGGAATTTCCTACACCAACATGTAATGGAACCAACAAGGGCCAGGGGTGGGGATGAGCCATCACTGCTTGATCTAGTGTTCACAGATAATGTGTTGGATATTGAAAAAATTGAGTATGAACCACCAATTGGAAAGAGTGACCACTGTGTGTTGTTGATGGAGTATATCATTGAAGATATTCTTCCTGAGAGTAGAGACATTGAGGACATGAGGAGGAACTATCCGAAAGGAGATTACATCAAAATGAATGAGCTTTTTGCAGTTATTGACTGGAGAACCTTATTTTACAACAAATCTGTACAAGAAATGTATGACATCTTTTGTGAGAAATATGGGATGATAGTAGATTGCTGCATACCTGTCACCAAAGTAGGTGTAATTCATGCCAGAGAGAAATAGTTCGATAATGGGTGTAAAAGAGCTAAGGAGTGGAGAGACAAATGCTGGAAAAGGTATAGGAGGAGAAAAAACATAAATGCCTGGCAAACCTACAAAAGAGCAAGAAATGACTACCTAAGTAAAAGGAGAGAGGCAGATAGAGACTATGAGAGGGACATCACCAGGGAGGCTAAAGAAAATCCCAAGCTTTTCCACAGCTTTATCAGAGGAAAACTTAAGGTAAAAGAACAGGTTTTAAGGCTAAAGAGAGCGGATGGAAGCATCACTGAGATGGATGAAGAGATCTGGAAAGAATTGAGCAAGGAGTTTCAGTCAGTATTTACAGTAGAAAATACCCCACCCCCTCAGATTGCAGTGATAGAAGCTCAAGGGCCGGTATTAGAGAACATCAACCTTACAGCCACAGAGGTATGCAAAGCGCTGATGGATTTAGATGTTCATAAAGCTACAGGTCCTGATGACATATCCCCTCATGTGCTTAAAAAATGCGCAAACACAATATCAGTGGCACTAAGTATCATATTTAAGGAGTCACTGGAGTCGGGGGAGATTCCAAGATGCTGGAAACAAGCAAATGTGATACCTATCTTCAAAAAGGGAAGGAGGGATACGGCTCTGAACTATAGACCAGTTTCCTTGACCAGCATAGCTTGCAAAGTTATGGAGAAACTACTAAGGAAACATATCTCTCTTCACTTGGAATCCTTCAACTTTTTGTCAGTGAGGCAACATGGCTTCAGAGAAGGTAGATCAACAGTAACAAACTTATTAGAATTTTATGATGAGGTAAGCCAAATCTTACAGGAAAGAGAGGGCTGGGCAGATTGCATATTCCTAGACTACCAGAAAGCGTTTGACACTGTTCCACATGGGAGACTTATTAGGAAGCTGCAATCAATGGCTAGAATAGGTGGAAATGTTTTGGAATGGATAAAAACTTACTTAGAAGGAAGGGAACAGAGGGTTAGAGTAAGACACTCAGTGTCTGAATGGAGAAGAGTTAGTAGTGGAGTTCCACAGGGTTCAGTTTTAGGGCCACTTTTGTTCCTTGTATATGTAAATGACCTACCAGAGTCTGTAAATTCATTCATGAATATGTTTGCAGATGATGCAAAGATTGTGAAGAAAGTAAAAATCGAGAACAATGGTAGAGAACTTCAGGAGGATCTAAATAATCTGCATGAGTGGTCAGAAAAGTGGCTAATGAAATTCAATACTTCAAAATGTAAGGTAATGAGAATGGGTACAAATGCAAGAAGGCCCAAGCTTGACTACTCGGTGGCTGGAGTACAACTTCAAGAGACAGAAAATGAGAGAGATCTAGGAGTAAACATACTGGCAGATTTGTCTCCAGAAATACATATAAATGGCATAGTAAGGGCAGCATATGCATTCTTATCAAATGTAAGGGTAGCTTTCAGGCACATGGACAAGGAAATGTTCAGAAATATTTATGTAACCTATGTGAGGCCAAAACTCGAATATGCAGCCCCCTTTTGGAATCCGCACTTGAAAAAGCACATAGCTAAGCTTGAAAAAGTTCAAAGACATGCCACGAAACTGGTGCCAGAAATACGCAATCTGAGTTATGATGAGAGGCTGAGGGAATTAGACTTACCATCACTCGAAGCTAGAAGAGTGAGGGGGGATATGGTGACAGTCTTTAAATTCCTTCATGGTTATGATAGAGTGGATAGGGATCGATATTTTGATATGGCTGGCTCTAGAACTAGAGGTCATGGTTTGAAGCTTCGTAAGAAAACTTCTTTGCAGGATGTAAGGAAATACTTTTTCAGTGTAAGAGTAGTTGATAATTGGAATTGGCTAAGCGAGGAGGTAGTTAATGCAATCTCAATCCATAGTTTTAATGACAGGTATAATAAGTATCACTAAGTATAAAATGGAAGCGATCAGAAGACGGGAAGATACGAGCTTTGGGCTCTTTCCCGTAAACACAATTAGGTAATCACATACATACATACATACATACATGCATACATACATACATATATATATATATATATATATATATATATATATATATATATATATATATATATATATATATATATATATATATATATATATATATATATATATATATATATATATATATATATATATATATATATATATATATATATATATATATATATATATATGTATATATGCTTATATATGTATGTATGTACGTATGTATGTATATTAAATTCTAGTAAGAATTATTATTTCTTCTTTAGTGTTTAAAAAGATACATAGAAAATTAATTATAATCCTGTAACATCTCAGAAACCGTTGAGAGCGTCTCTCCCTGTGCTACAGATTTCAACCACATTCTCTCGGGACCGACCTGAAAAGGACCTTCTTGGGTGACCCGGCCGTTCCCCTCTTACTGTAGTTCCCCTCCCATTCATACCAGAATGTCCTCATCGGATAAAGTTATCTTTTCTGATCTTTCGAGTGTAGATAGCAATATTTTTTTTGAAGTGTTTACTTCATCACTGGATACAATTTTCCATTATTTTCGTCATGACATCAGAAGGGAATTGAAAAAACTGAGAGAAAACACTGTACAAAACGAGAAAGCTATTGCTCTCAAAGGTAGTCGAACTCTTTTCAAAACACAGTGGAAAGCGTATCATTAAAAGACAAGTAAAAAAGAAATATTTCAAATATAATCACTCTCAGCTCAAGTGTCCTGAATATCTCATCAACTGGAGAATTTGACAAACTCTTTCAATCTCAAATCTCGATTGTAAAACCCGTAGAGTTTGGTAAAACACTCAACCTAGCAGACCTACATCGAATGATAGCAAATCTTAAAGTTAAGGTGACAATTCTGGAAGCAGATGCTGAAGAGGTGAAAGCCTTACAACACAAGGTGGAAATGCTGGAAGCAGACATTGTCCTACTTAAAAGAGATAATTCTGGGTTAAAGCAGCTAATAGAAACATCCCCATATCTCAGTGCCATCATCTAACAACTACGATGTCTCTTCTATCAACAATCCAGCAATAGGTTGCAAAACAGCCAAGAAAACAGAAAATAAATTAGGAGCAGTCTTTAGTCTAAACAATCCATCGAAGTTCTCCCCCCACAGCCACCGTTACCCAATAATATAAGTGCAAGGGATGCAGCTCAAATATATATTCACATACCTAGCTACCCCTCTGAAAGAGAGATACGTAATACTTTGACAAATCAAGGCATTCCCACTGAAGTCCAGATAAGGGAGCTTTTGTGAAGCATTAATGAACAACAGCAATGTATTTAATGGTATCTTAAACACATATAACGTTTATCGTCAGGCTGAAATTCTAACAAAAATCTTTTATGAATGCCTAGATAATTGTGCACCCATTGTAACAAGAAAAATAACCCGACCCTCAGCCCCCTGGCTAACTAATGACATCAAAGAGGCAATGCAAATAAAAAATCATATACAAAAAGAGCTAAAAATGACTGGATATATGATTCTCCGTGACCATTATAAAGTAGAAACAAAGCATGTCAGATTCTTCATTGATATAAGTAAAAAAAAAAAAACTTGCAAAAAAGGGATTTAATTATTCTAAACATGATACAGCGGCAACATGGAAAGTGATAGAAGCATGATGCCGAATGGAAAGACTACCTCAGAAGGTTATGAAAATATTACGGAGTTGAAGGACAAAGCTGAAAACTTTAATAACCATTTTGCTAACGTTGGGAAAAATACATATGAGAAAACACAAGAAAACATCAACTCAGTGAACATAAGTAACTACTTGTATGACAATTCTTCCAATGTAAAAGTCAGATATTACTTCAAGATCATTCCTGTTGATTTTGCTACCATAATTCTTACCATAAAGAGCCTAAGAAACTCTGGTTCGTATGATCCAGATGGTATACCCTTTCAATTCTTCAAAGATGCTTTACCTATAATTGTATCTTATATTTTAACTAATGTAAACACCTCCATTGTTACTAGAAGGTTTTCTGATTCTTTGAGAAAATTGCATGTAATATCTCCTTACAAAAAGGGGGACAGAGAAGATGTGACAAACTATCGTCCCATTTCCCTGCTACCCATTCTCTCTAAAATATTAGAAAAAATTGTTGCATGACAACTAATGTAATATCTAGAGACAAACAGACTATTAGCTATTAACCAGCATAACTGCACTGCTCAAAGTTACTAATAAAATATTCAATAACATAGATAAGAAAAAATATCTCTCTGCTTGTATTATTAGATATTTAGAGAGTAACCATCTAAGCGCAGACAGTGTATCCATCTAGAATATTCAATTTCTTACTGAAAAAGTGAAGAACTCCTACTCCGTAATATTTGTGAGCAGTGACTAAACATCTAAACTAAAGAGTTTGATATTATTCAGGAGAAAAATATTAGTTACTGAAAGTTCTGAACGAAGGCCCCAGACTATTTAAGATATCTTGAGCGAATGTCCCTAGAGAGGGTTCGAATTGAGCTAGCCAAGCATTTCGTAAGCTCAGCAGCAAATGAGACAGGACTTAAAGTCATGTGGCGAAATGGGATATTTTTCTTATGGGTTTTTGGTAAAAGTAAAAAAAAAAAAAAATGGAGCACAGGATTAATTATTTTATATTTTTCTAGAATTTCTCTGTCATGGATTGAATGTTTTTTTTTAAACCTCTTCACTGAAGTTAGCTCAACTTCAGAAGGAGGCTCTTGGATGTAGTAACTTGTGCTGAAACATAACATGTATTTCTTTTCTAACTTTTATTTGATGTGTTTCTTTACCATTTTGGACTCTGTTAACTGTGCATAGCGCACGCGCACAGACACATTCATACCTACATACACACAGATATTTATATGCGCAGGGTCTTTCAATGTTTTAGCTTCTGTTCGTGTGGGAAGTTGCGTATCCTCTGCTTCCAATAGTTCATTCCCTCTTTTTCTGCATTTTACTCTTTTTCTTGGGTGAAAGATACGAATACTGCCTTCGTGTCATTCCGCGATTCATAGTGTCATAAAAGTTGACTAAATTTCAAGGAGCGAGGTGACTTGGAAGCTTCCCTACATATATTCCTCCTGAGAAGATTCCAGGTTTACGAGAGGATTCTGATAGGAAAATGTCAACCAGAACTTTTGTATTCGAATCTCTGAATAGTGTGTGGTTAGGATACAGTGAAAATAAATTTGGAGTATTTAGGTCCACGTGGGGTAGTGTGCTTTGAGTCAGCCATTCCCCCTACAAAGGTCATTATGGCCTTTGCATTCAAACTGATAAACATATAAGGTGAATTATGACAACCTTATTGAATTTTAAGTTTTCTCTGGTACTGATCAGTTTTTTTAATCTCCACATAACATTGTGTGTACTGAGTCAGCTTGCTCAACTTCAGACAGGAGCTACCTCGGAAGTAAGGCCAGTACCCTCATCTTCTTATCCCCGAGAACATTTTGTCAAGTATATCTTTTACTCACAACAATGTCGAATCGATTCGGGACACTGCTACCCTCTCCTTCGTCCTGTTTGATTTTTATAGCGAATACTGTACTAGCCCATTGGAGAAGTCAGTCTTGGGACCTCCTTGGTAGGAAGCAGACGCTGTTCTGCGGAGCTACCGAATAGAGTTCGTGAATTATGAAACTCACTTTCCGCTGAATAAACTTAGGATAAATTTTCTCACAGAATATTTAAAGCAGAGAAAGAAAGGATATTTTATGTTGACTTATGAAGACAATCTCATTGAACAATGTCATGTGAATCCTGATTTATATCGTATATATATAGAGAAAGAGAGAGTCTAGCTTCTTCTTCTTCTTCTTCTTCTTCTTCTTCTTCTTCTTCTTCTTCTTCTTCTTCTTCTTCTTATTATTATTATTATTATTATTATTATTATTATTATTATTATTATTATTATTATTATTATTATTATTATTATTATAATTATTATTATTATTATTATTATTATTATCATTATTATTATTATTATTATTATTATTATTATTATTATCATTATTATTATTATTATTATTATTATTATTATTATTATTATTATTATTATTAGTTATTATTATTATTATTATTATTATTATTATTATTATTATTATTATTATTATTATTATTATTATTATTATTATTATTATTATTATTATTATTATTATTATTATTATTATTATTATTCCTTCTCCTCCTCCTCTCCATTCTTTAATATTTCAAGTTCATTGGCAACTTTTTGATTTTCAGTTAAATTGTATTTATTTTCATGAGCATAAACATGCTCATTCAGTAACAATAAAGCTATAACTAACAACAATATCAATTAGAAATTCATATACTACTACTACTACTACTACTACTACTACTACTACTACTACTACTACTACTACTACTACTACTACTACTACTGTCTTATAATTAAACTTTTGCATTCAAATCTATATCCTATTTCTACTTTCCAAAAATTCATCCTCAAAATGTAGACACTTTACATTTTCTACTTTACTGTGGGACCTTGTTCCACGAAGGCGAAGCAGTACAGACCTTCACAAAGTAAAGCAGGTTTGACTTCTCAGCCGTGGATTAAAGCATTGTTTTTTTTTTCATTATTATTATTCCCTGCCGTGACTTTGGTGAGTCTTAAGTTAGCGTAATCCTAGTTTGATGTTCAGTAGTGTCATATTTTTTTTTCTTTCTCATTCTGTTTGCAGACATTTTCAAGTTCTTGATTGTAATGGCTCTAGACAAATGGGTCAAAAACTTCTAATATCAAAGGAAGTTTTCTGACCCCTTCCAGAAGCCTCTGGCATTTATGTAAACATTTTCCTCACTAGAGTTATTAGCTACTATGTGATATATTATTTTTACAGAAGGTGCTTTTAGGAAAGGCTCATCTGTTATCTTTGTAGACTTCCTTCAATACGTTAGCAGTTAGTACCCAAAATTTATATTATCTTATGCACGTGAATTCTCCAATGATGTATACAATAGTATCATTTGAAGCTCCTAATGGACGCAAGTCAACTAGGTTCTCAGTTGGCCATCCGTATGCCAGGACAAAGGCATCTATAGATTTTTGTCTATAATAACTGTAGCCTTTTACCTTGATAAATAAAAAAATTGGGCAGTTAGAGACATTTCACTTTAGAAGCCATTTTAGGTAACAGTCTGTTTGTGAAATTGTTTCTTCTGCATACTGCGATGGCTTTTGGAAATCTGTTTTCTAAATGCTTTGGTATCATGATCACTGTTATCCAATAATGTGTTTTGTACTTCAATCTGATCTCCTAAAGATGAAATTTGTTATTTGATACTTTGATGGGAATTTAGCAGGGATTTTTAATCCCAGACCTTCAAAACTTGGTGATAGAGTACGGAGCTGGAATGAATTCATTTCTATTACAGTCATCAAACAGTTGTAGTTGATCTTTAGTATCAGATAATATTCTAAATGTAGAGATCCACTTTTGTGTCAAAGCTATACGAAGGTCGTGTATACTTTATTAGCTTCTGATTTATCAATTTTGATCAGTTTGGAATCTTCTTTAGTCTCTTCATCTACTCTAGCCCGAACAAACTCACCTTGAAGTCGTGTATGTAATGAATTCTCTCAGACGGCCTTTCCCAATCTCAGTGTTTCAATACTTGTAGGTTCAGAAGTATCCATAGCTTGTAGTAATGTCTAAGGTTATGCTACAAGCCATGACTTTTTTTGGGTTATACTACTACTACTACTACTACTACTACTACTACTACTACTACTACTACTACTACTACTACTACTACTACTACTACTACTAATAATAATAATAATAATAATAATAATAATAATAATAATAATAATAATAATAGTAATAATAATAATAATAATAATACTAATAATAATAATAATAATAATAATAATAATAATAATAATAATAATAATAATAATAATAATAATAATAAAAATAATAATAATAATTATGATGATATTCCTCATATAAAACGCAGCATTCATGCCAATATATGATTCTGCACTATATCGCCATATTGTGCTTCATTGGGTACATGCATTTACTCCTCTTACCAATATATTCAATACTTCTCGATGGTTTATGCTTGCAGAATGAGTTCTCCAATTAACTGTTTCTTGATTCTTGGTCATAGGAAGACTGATATTACCATCTCTTTATATATATA
>JAXCGZ010014149.1:27500-32500 GCA_037179515.1 Halocaridina rubra | reverse complement strand
GTATGTATGTATGTATGTATGTATGTATGTATGTATGTATGTATGTATGTATGTATGTATGTATGTATGTATGTATGTATGTATGTATGTATGTATGTATGTATGTATGTATGTATGTATGTATGCATGCATGCATGCATGCATGCATGCATGCATGCATGCATGTATGTATGTATGTATGTATGTATGTATGTATGTATTTATGTATTTATGTATGTGTATATATATATATATATATATATATATATATATATATATATATATATATATATATATATATATATATATATATATATATATATATATATATATATATATATATATATATATATATATATATATATATATATATATATATATATATATATATATATATATAGTATTCATAAGTCCTAGGTTCGAGTCCCGGTCTGGGTAAAAAATGATTCATGTTTTCACATATGTAATGTGCTTATTTGATAATTTCATGGCCCGAATGAGATTGGGAATTGAATTAAATGCTAAAATGAAGCCACGAGTGAGGTTGGGGAATCTGTAATATGAACATAGTGGCATTCAGTTAGAATGCGTTCATTCCTAAGTATAGCAGATATAAGCTATAAGGTTGGGTTCCTTTTAACCTTCTGTGGTGTAGTGGTAGCGCCTTGACTTAGTATTCATAAGTCCTAGGTTCGAGTCCCGGTCTGGGTAAAAAAAAAAAAAAAAAAATGATTCATATATATATATATATATATATATATATATATATATATATATATATATATATATATATATATATATATATATATATATATATATATATATATATATATATATATATATATATATATATATATATATATATATATATACATATATATACATATATATACATATATATACATATATATATATATATATATATATATATATATATATATATATATATATATATATATATATATATATATATATATATATATATATATATATATATATATATATATATATATATATATATATATATATATATATATATATATATATATATATATATATATATATATATATATATATATATATATATATATATATATATATATATATATATATATATATATATATATACATATATATACATATATATATATATATATATATATATATATATATATATATATATATATATATATATATATATATATATATATATATATATATATATATATATATATATATATATATATATATATATATATATATATATATATATATATATATATATATATATATATATATATATATATATATATATATATATATATATATATATATATATATATATATATATATATATATATATATATATATATATATATATATATATATATATATATATATATATATATATATATATATATATATATATATATATATATATATATATATATATATATATATATATATATATATATATATATATATATATATATATATATATATATATATATATATATATATATATATATATATATATATATATATATATATATATATATATATATATATATATATATATATATATATATATATATATATATATATACATATATATACATATATATACATATATATACATATATTTATATATATATATATATATATATATATATATATATATATATATATATATATATATATATATATATATATATATATATATATATATATATATATATATATATATATATATATATATATATATATATATATATATATATATATATATATATATATATATATATATATATATATATATATATATATATATATATATATATATATATATATATATATATATATATATATATATATATATATATATATATATATATATATATATATATATATATATATATATATATATATATATATATATATATATATATATATATATATATATATATATATATATATATATATATATATATATATATATATATATATATATATATATATATATATATATATATATATATATATATATATATATATGTATATATATGTATATATATGTATATATGTATATATGTATATATATATATATATATATATATATATATATATATATATATATATATATATATATATATATATATATATATATATATATATATATATATATATATATATATATATATATATATATATATATATATATATATATATATATATATATATATATATATATATATATATGTATATATATGTATATATATGTATATATGTATATATATATATATATATATATATATATATATATATATATATATATATATATATATATATATATATATATGAATCATTTTTTTTTTTTTTTTTTTACCCAGACCGGTATATGACAAAAAAATTCTGTTGAGTTCTATTTAAATAAAATTTGTCAAGCTTCAGATGAAGGTGCAATGGATTTCTTGGCATCATTCCAGAAGATATGTGAATCATCTGTTAAACTTTACCGGAAGACTGTGCAAGGGAAGTGAATCTAAGTAATAAGCAGGAGGTGACACTAAGCTACAAGAGTGATATAAATTTATATGAAAAGCAAGCTATGAAGTGTGGAAAAGACTTTATCTTTTAATGAGTTTTCATAGCAGAGTTATGATGACTATCATGCAGTAAATGAACAAGCAAAGGAAATGGGAATAGTTGTAAATTTTGATAATATGCGTTGTATAAATAAATATCAGGAAACAATGTTTAGAATGATATTGCAAATATTTATGAGTGGGACTCAGGGACAGGCAAGAAACTGCCCTCCACAATAAATGTCTGGGTAAAAAGAAAACATTCAGATTAAGGGAAAGAAAAAGGTTAAGGACAAAGCAGAGATGAGGCAATGATAGACAAATGAAAAGGACAGACTGAAACAATAGTCAAATTATTGAGGACCTAGAGACATGGCATAATTGGACCCGGAGATGACGATAGATCTCATTTTGAAGGAAGATATGTTATTAGAATTAGGATAGGCAGAAGTAGGAAGTGAGTTCCACAGTCTGGAAGTAGGTGGGAAGAAGCAGTCGCTGCACATATCCAAAGGTACTAGCTGCAAATCTCCACTCAGTACCTGTGAGACGAGGCCGTTTGGCGAGTGATTTCAGGCCTCGGCAGCGGGGTAAGGATGCAACTAGCCAAATTATCAGAGCAGCAGTGGGAGTAGTAGTGATAGAAAAGAGAAAGGGTTAATAACTTGCGGCGAAGAGAAGGAGAATCCAGATTAGAAGTAAGAGAAGGGACCCATTACCTCCTAGTGTCCTCATTTGAGGACAGTTTAGATTCATATTCTGTTTCTACGAGTTTCATTTATTTTTTCACTTCCATAACTTTCTCGGGTGCATTGTATCATATCCTATCTTAAATTTTTGTTTTAAAGTATTGAATTTATTGAGAGCAATTTAGAAAATTGCTAAAACAAAAAACAAATCCTTCCAAAGTGAAAAAATTAAAAGCAAAAAAATTCTCTCATAGGAAATATTTTTTATGCATTTTTACAGCGGATATATAAAATTGGATAAAAAGTAATTTGTTTATTTCATATATGAGGGAGTTTCCAGCAGTATATATTATGAAAAAAGATGGAAGAATTATGTGTCCTCATATGAGGACACTGGGATAAAAGGGTATGATCTTGCATGATCTGGTTGGGAATGTGCAGTAGCATACTGACACTATTTGAACATTTTTCATCGTGTTTGAGCTATTTTTCATTGTACTCACATATCTCTACACGACTTCAGTTACTTCAGAGATTGTGTGCTGTCAACATCTATCAAGTACTGATATAAAAGGTGGAATATATTCATATGTTTTAGATTGCTATGTTACTTAACTTTTTTATTACACTGACAATTTCTTTAATTTATCTTGCAATTTTATATAGCCTTTTTGAATAAAATACACGATTACATGAATGTTTTTCTATTAAGAAAGTACAATATCTTTCTTTTCTACTTCTAGATGGAAAGAAAAAGAAAAACCTACCTTACTGTAGAGGAAATACTGGAGAAACTATATGAGGAAGATGAGGGCCAAATGGAAAGTGCAGATTTTGTTATTATTCCCCCTGATGTTGATGAGTTAACTGACGAAGATGAGGAGCCTGATGATAATATTGGTGAAGCAACGGTCAGAGATGTTTCAGGGACTTTAGAATTACATATTGAGAGCAAAATTTCACAAAAGCAAGATGAAAAACCTCCACGGGAATCTTGTCGGGATGAATATGCTGAATTTTCCTTATCGGGTTCATCCTCCTCAGGTCTTCTCATCCTCATCAAAAAGGTATAATAAAGTCATCAAAAGTGAAAAAGGGAAGGTTGTGTGAATCTGAACCTTGTTGGAGATATAAAGAGCCATAATACGGTAAGATGAATTCCTGCGGGAAGACTTACAAAGACACGTTCGAAAAAATGAAGGTAACTCTAAAACATCTTTCACTTTGGGAGGTATATGAAACTATCATGTCCCCCGATATCTATGATCAAAATGCCAAGGAAAGTGTACGTTATACTAGTGTGACAAAAATTAAAAGTGATTTCCTTTTAAGTTTTGGCAATCTGAAGTAATTTTTGGGGAATTTGCTCTTCTCAGGATATCACAAATTGCCTTCAGAGAGGCATTTCTTGTAGAATGAAGATCTTGGTGTACCTATTGTGAAAGCTGCTATGTCTCGAAACTGTTATAAAATATTTTGTGATAATTCTTATGCTGATGAAAATAAACATGATAAAGGATAAAAGAGATAAAACTAATTTCAGCCCTTAAAAATTCCTTTATGCAAATCGGGTTATTTGAGGAGTGACTGGCAGTAGATGAAATGATGATCAAGTACTGAAGACATCATTCTCTGAAACAATCTATATGTGGAAAACCAATTAGATTTGGATATAATCTTTGGGCTCTTTGTGGATCCTCAGGATATTGATACAGTTTTGATCTTTATTGTGGTAGCAATGCTACAG
>JAXCGZ010014149.1:5000-17500 GCA_037179515.1 Halocaridina rubra | reverse complement strand
GTATCTGAATGGAGTAGAGTTAGTAGTGGTTCAGTTTAGGGCCACCTTTGCTCCTAGTCTATGTAAATGACCTACCAGAGTCTGCAAATTCATTCATGAATATATTTGCAGATGATGCAAAGATTGTGAAAAAAGTAAGAAACGAGAACAATGGTAGAGAAGTTCAGGAAGATCTAAATAGTCTCCTTGAATGGTCAGAAGAGTGGCTAATGAAATTCAATACTTCAAAATGTAAGGTAATGAGAATGGGTACAAGTGCAAGAAGGCCCAAACTTGACTACTCAGTGGCAGGAGTATAACTTTATGAGACAGACAATGATAGATATCTAGGAGTAATCATACTGGCAGATATGTCTCCAGAAAATACATATAAATGGCATAGTAAGGGCAGCATATTCTTTCTTATCAAATGTAAGGGTAGCCTTCAGGCACATGGACAAGCAAATGTTCAGAAATATTTATGTAGCGTATGTGAGGCCAAAACTTCAATATGCAGCCCCCTTTCATAATCCGCACTTGAAAAAGCACGTAGCTAAGCTTGAAAAAGCTCAAAGACACGCCACGATACTGTTACCAAAAATACTCAATCTCAGTTATGATGAGAGGCTGAGGGAATTAGACTTACCATTACTCGAAGCTAGAAGATTGAAGGGGGATATGGTGGCAGTCTTTAAATTCCTTCATGGTTATGATAGAGTGGATGGGGATTAATATTTTGATATGGCTAGCTCTAGAACTATAGGTCATAGTTTGAAGGTTCGTAAGAAAACTTCTTTGCAGGATGTAAGGAAGCACTTTTTCAGTGTGAGAGTAGTTGAAAATTTGAATTCGCTAAGCGAGGAGGTAGTTAATGCAAACTCAATCCATAGTTTTAAGGACAGGTATGATAAGTATCACTAAGTACAAAATGGAACCGATCAGGAGACGAGAGGATACGAGCTTTGGGCTCTTTCTCGTAAGCACACTTAGGTATTCACACACACACACACACATACACAAGCACACACGCACACATATGCACACATACACACACACACACACACACACACACACACACACACACACACACACACACATGTCTTGGAATGGATAAAAACTTACTTAGAAGGAAGGGAACAGAGGGTTAGAGTAAGACACTCAGTGTCTGAATGGAGAAGAGTTAGTAGTGGGGTTCCACAGGGTTCAGTTTTAGGGCCACTTTTGTTCCTTGTATATGTAAATGACCTACCAGAGTCTGTAAATTCATTCATGAATATGTTTGCAGATGATGCAAAGATTGTGAAGAAAGTAAAAAACGAGAACAATGGTAGAGAACTTCAGGAGGATCTAAATAATCTGCATGAGTGGTCAGAAAAGTGGCTAATGAAATTCAATACCTCAAAATGTAAGGTAATGAGAATGGGTACAAGTGCAAGAAGGCCCAAGCTTGACTACTCGGTGGCTGGAGTACAGCTTCAGGAGACAGAAAATGAGAGAGATCTAGGAGTAAACATATTGGCAGATTTGTCTCCAGAAATACATATAAATGGCGTAGTAAGGGCAGCATATGCATTCTTATCAAATGTAAGGGTAGCCTTCAGGCACATGGACAAGGAAATGTTCAGAAATATTTATGTAACGTATGTGAGGCCAAAACTCGAATATGCAGCCCCCTTTTGGAATCCGCACTTGAAAAAGCACATAGCTAAGCTTGAAAAAGTTCAAAGACATGCCACGAAACTGGTGCCAGAAATACGCAATCTCGGTTATGATGAGAGGCTGAGGGAATTAGACTTGCCATCACTCGAAGCTAGAAGAGTAAGGGGGGATATGGTGACAGTCTTTAAATTCCTTCATGGTTATGATAGAGTGGATAGGGATCGATATTTCGATATGGCTGGCTCTAGAACTAGAGGTCATAGTTTGAAGCTTCGGAAGAAAACTTGTTTGCAGGATGTAAGGAAATACTTTTTCAGTGTAAGAGTAGTTGATAATTGGAATTCGCTAAGCGAGGAGGTAGTTAATGCTACCTCAATCCATAGTTTTAAGGACAGGTATGATAAGTATCACTAAGTCTAAAAATGGAACCGATCAGGAGACGGGAAGATACGAGCTTTGGGCTCTTTCCCGTAAACACAATTAGGTAATCACAATTAGGTAATCACACACACACACACACACACACACACACACACACACACACACACACACACACACACACACACACACACACACACACACACATATATATATATATATATATATATATATATATATATATATATATATATATATATATATATATATATATATATATATATATATATATATATGTATGTATATATTTATATATATATATATATATATATATATATATATATATATATATATATATATATATATATATATATATATATATATATATATATATATATATATATATATATATATATATATATATATATATATATATATATATATATATATATATATATATATATATATATATATATATATATATATATATATATATATATATATATATATATATATATATATATATATATATATATATATATATATATATATATATATATATATATATATATATATATATATATATATATATATATATATATATATATATATATATATATATATATATATATATATATATATATATATATATATATATATATATATATATATATATATATATATATATATATATATATATATATATATATATATATATATATATATATATATATATATATATATATATATATATATATATATATATATATATATATATATATATATATATATATATATATATATATATATATATATATATATATATATATATATATATATATATATATATATATATATATATATATATATATATATATATATATATATATATATATATATATATATATATATATATATATATATATATATATATATATATATATATATATATATATATATATATATATATATATATATATATATATATATATATATATATATATATATATATATATATATATATATATATATATATATATATATATATATATATATATATATATATATATATATATATATATATATATATATATATATATATATATATATATATATATATATATATATATATATATATATATATATATATATATATATATATATATATATATATATATATATATATATATATATATATATATATATATATATATATATATATATATATATATATATATATATATATATATATATATATATATATATATATATATATATATATATATATATATATATATATATATATATATATATATATATATATATATATATATATATATATATATATATATATATATATATATATATATATATATATATATATATATATATATATATATATATATATATATATATATATATATATATATATATATATATATATATATATATATATATATATATATATATATATATATATATATATATATATATATATATATATATATATATATATATATATATATATATATATATATATATATATATATATATATATATATATATATATATATATATATATATATATATATATATATATATATATATATATATATATATATATATATATATATATATATATATATATATATATATATATATATATATATATATATATATATATATATATATATATATATATATATATATATATATATATATATATATATATATATATATATATATATATATATATATATATATATATATATATATATATATATATATATATATATGAATATATATAAATATGCATATGAATAAAAATATATATGATGAATTCTATATAAGTACATAAAGTCCTTCATCAACTAAATACCAAATATAAGACATTAATAAATTTGAGAGAGAACTGCTATCAGAGCATTAGAGAAATGAAGCAGCTTAGTAAATGTAAATTATGTATTCCTAATCCTTTGTGATTCTGGGCATGCTGTGATGAAAAGAGGTTGTGCTTATTTTGTAATTGTACAACCATGGAAATTAATGTTTCATAGCATAAAAGCAGCTATCACCAATCTCAATTCATTTTTTTCTTCTTCTTCTTCTATTAAAGTCCTTTGCAAGTTGTATAATGTAGCATTCGTCTATGAAAGTCACACTTGTAATCATTAATAATAAAATGTCCGCAAATAAATATATTTCTAAAATTATAAATTATAATTTTGCATTCCTCGCCACTTCTAGCAATATAATGCTGTAGACACAAAAATATTAGATGTGAGCGGTGCAATCTGTGTCATTTTTTTTTCCTGAAGACATGAACTTTAAAACTAGTCTCTTAAACACATTGGTGCCAGTGAGGACACATTATCCAAGCCAGAAATCTCGGAAGATGAGCAGAGACATATCAACAGCAACAGCTATGTCCAGAGAACTCAAAGCCGAGGTCATACAACTACACGAATCACAGGAAGAATTGTAGAGAGCCAAAACAAATGCAAAAGAGCCACCTCCAAAATCCTTTAACAATGATTTAGAATGTATCCCGTGACTTCAAACGAAAACCCTACCATAGTGTGTAATGAAGAAAAGTTTGGACACATAACTCACCTATTGAGATGTTTATACTGTTTCAACTCCTCTTCCAAGTAAGCACCAACAATCAGAGACTTCTCTGTTCTCAGAAGGCAATTAAGCAGGCTTCAGTGCTTCTTGCGAATGACTTCCTTCATCAAGTGTCCCTGTTAGTGAGGGGGAAAAGCTGGCAAACACACAATACCCTAACCACTACAAGAAGACAAAAAATCGGTGAGATGCCAACGAAGATAGATGACAGTAAGTTCTTTCGAGGATTGCTGAAGTTTTGAGACCAATGACAACTTTAAGTCATTACAGCTAAGTATTAAAATTCATTTCTACTATGTAATAGGATTTCTTGCGAGAAATTGTGGTCAGAGCAAAACACAGTATTGCTTAAGTAGGTTTCTTATGAGAATTAAATAATTAATTTGAACGAGTAGTTTTCTTTAATGCATGCATGAGAAATAATTGTTTTTTTTATATTTTTATAACCATATTCGTAATTTCTCATAAAACATTCCGTTTCAAGATATTTTTGGTCGTTTAAATAGCTTTATAATAAGTAAAAAAAATATTATTGAAACTAACCCATCACTAAGGTAGATAATTCAGAACTAAGTACCATAAGAAATAGTTCTCAAAACTTTGCAAAGATTAAAATGGAGGAGAAAAGAGTAATTTCCTTCATAGAGTACCTAAGTAAATATGCATATGTTCTTTCTTGATATAACCCAAGTTAAACGTTGATCAAGATCGAATGATTATTGGATGTGAATATTTTGTGGGGCTCACAATTGCTGTTGTGCTACTTACAAAATATTTCGTGACTATGTCTTTACAGGTTACATATCTTTGTGTTCATATATACACGAATAAGATAACTGTCAACTTTTGTCTCTTTAAAGAAAATTGTGTTTGTTATTTGAGTCTATATTAATATCTTTCTTGATTATGTTAGCTTTGAGTAAGAATTGACGGCTATATACAATTGTTTCACAAGCAACCTGCTAGCAAATAATGATGAAAGTTCAGATTATCTCCTCGAGAAAGACGCATTTGTTGTCTCAATTATGCTGGAAAGCAAAAGGATTTTCTCTTAGGGTAATTCCATTTTTCAAAACAATATTTTTTTTTTCATTCAGAACACCCGATATATATATATATATATATATATATATATATATATATATATATATATATATATATATATATATATATATATATATATATATATATATTATATATATTTATATAATATAAATATTATATATATATATATATATATATATATATATATATATTATATATATATATATATATATATATATATATATATATATATATATATATATATATATATATATATATATATATATATATATATATATATATATATATATATATATATAACCAGATAAGCACATGACATATGTGAAAACATGAATCATTTATATATATATATATATATATATATATATATATATATATATATATATATATATATATATATATATATATATATATATATATATATATATATATATATATATATATATATATATATATATATATATATGATGCTATTTCATGACACCCACGTGAATTTTTGTATATGTAAATGGATATGGCTACGTAAAGAAATGGAAAGAAATTCTTGAGATCCTTAGTACTTAGTATTTTCAAGTGTATTACTTATCTTCAAAAGAATCTGATTTATACAAATGAACGAAGCAAGTATATCTACATACAGAATAAATAAAAAAGAAGAATTATCAACTCAACAAAGGAAATCAGTTAATTGACACAAATAATGCAGGTAAAGAGTTTTTGTTTACACCGGTGGCAAGGCAAGGTGAGAAACCAGTAACTGAGAAGCAGTCAATAGTGGGAGGAGACGGGAATGATATTAAATTTCTTAAGATAAAAACTATACACAATTTGTATTAATAATAATAATAATAATAATAATAATAATAATAATAATAAAAATAATAATAATAATAATAATAATAATAATAATAATAATAATAATAATAATAATAATAATAATAATAATAATAATAACAATAATTATATTAAATGTAAAAATGAAAATGATTTTAATAGATATAATAATAACAACAATACAATTATAAGGACAACAATAAAGATAAGAATAATATAAATAATAATCACAAAAAAACAATAATAATAAGAGTGATAGTATTAAAGATAATAACAATAACTTCATTACAAAGATGATAATAATATACTAACAATTATGAAACGTTAATGATAATGGAACAAAAATAGTAATAACAAAATAAATAGATAATGATAACAAATATAGATCTGAAAATGAATCAATTGTAAATACACAAGAATATTATGTCATATTCAAAATTACTTTTTTCAAACTTGACTGAAGCATTCTTGATAATATGGGATCAATTACAAATAAACCAAGCCTTAAGTTTATATTTCAGTGTTCGTTTAAGTTGATAAATTCATATTCCAAGATGCTTCTGGTAATAATATTGTTGCTTCTTACTTAGATAGAAGAATTGGTCCAGTCATTACTGTGACTGCAAACAGTATAATTCTTGAAAAAAGGCACTTTAAGATTGACAATTTCGGACGTTATAATTTGTGTTGATTGACACGAAATTCTAATGATTTGCAAAAAGTATTTTCATAAATGAAAACTAACGGAAATTTAAGTTCTCCAAATCTTGACTAAGCTTTGACATCCCTGGAAATAGGGAATAACTAGAATTTTATTAAAGTTTGGAGCAACAATAATGGGATGAAGATTTTTTCCAGTATTAATTATGTTATTGATCTCAAAATCAAGAAATTTGGGGCTTACAATACGTAAAGATCGGAGAAAATTTGGACACAATATAAATTTCTTTATTTTAAGATCATGACCATAATAAAAATGCATGTAAGATAGATTATTTGTCGGCATTCTAAAAAATATAAAATTTCCTGGCACAGTGACTATTTGTCCTATGTTCGAATCCCTGTAGGAGTAAAATATGATTCATATATATATTTATATATATATATATATATATATATATATATATATATATATATATATATATATATATATATATATATATATATATATATATATATATATATATATATATATATATATATATATATATATATATATATATATATATATATATATATATATATATATATATATATATATATATATATATATATATATATATATATATATATATATATATATATATATATATATATATATATATATATATATATATATATATATATATATATATATATATATATATATATATATATATATATATATATATATATATATATATATATATATATATATATATATATATATATATATATATATATATATATATATATATATATATATATATATATATATATATATATATATATATATATATATATATATATATATATATATATATATATATATATATATATATATATATATATATATATATATATATATATATATATATATATATATATATATATATATATATATATATATATATATATATATATATATATATATATATATATATATATATATATATATATATATATATATATATATATATATATATATATATATATATATATATATATATATATATATATATATATATATATATATATATATATATATATATATATATATATATATATATATATATATATATATATATATATATATATATATATATATATATATATATATATATATATATATATATATATATATATATATATATATATATATATATATATATATATATATATATATATATATCCAAATAGCACATTACATATGTGAAAACATGAATCATTTTTTACCCCGACCGGGACTCGAACCTAGGACTTATGATTACTAAGTCAAGGCGCTACCACTACACCACAGAAGGTTAAAAGGAACCCAACCTTATAGCTTATATCTGCTATACATAGGAATGAACGCATTCTAACTGAATGCCACTATGTTCATATTACAGATTCCCCAACCTCACTCGTGGCTTCATTTTAGCATTTAATTCGATTCCCAATCTCATTTGGGCCATGAAATAACCAAATAGCACATTACATATGTGAAAACATGAATCATTTTTTACCCCGACCGGGACTCGAACCTAGGACTTATGATTACTAATTCAAGGCGCTACCACTACACCACAGAAGGTTAAAAGGAACCCAACCTTATAGCTTATATCTGCTATACATAGGAATGAACGCATTCTAACTGAATGCCACTATGTTCATATTACAGATTCCCCAACCTCACTCGTGGCTTCATTTTAGCATTTAATTCGATTCCCAATCTCATTTGGGCCATGAAATAACCAAATAGCACATTACATATGTGAAAACATGAATCATTTTTTACCCCGACCGGGACTCGAACCTAGGACTTATGATTACTAAGTCAAGGCGCTACCACTACACCACAGAAGGTTAAAAGGAACCCAACCTTATAGCTTATATCTGCTATACATAGGAATGAACGCATTCTAACTGAATGCCACTATGTTCATATTACAGATTCCCCAACCTCACTCGTGGCTTCATTTTAGCATTTAATTCGATTCCCAATCTCATTTGGGCCATGAAATAACCAAATAGCACATTACATATGTGAAAACATGAATCATTTTTTACCCCGACCGGGACTCGAACCTAGGACTTATGATTACTAAGTCAAGGCGCTACCACTACACCACAGAAGGTTAAAAGGAACCCAACCTTATAGCTTATATCTGCTATACATAGGAATGAACGCATTCTAACTGAATGCCACTATGTTCATATTACAGATTCCCCAACCTCACTCGTGGCTTCATTTTAGCATTTAATTCGATTCCCAATCTCATTTGGGCCATGAAATAACCAAATAGCACATTACATATGTGAAAACATGAATCATTTTTTACCCCGACCGGGACTCGAACCTAGGACTTATGATTACTAAGTCTGTAATATGAACATAGTGGCATTCAGTTAGAATGCGTTCATTCCTATGTATAGCAGATATAAGCTATAAGGTTGGGTTCCTTTTAACCTTCTGTGGTGTAGTGGTAGCGCCTTGACTTAGTAATCATAAGTCCTAGGTTCGAGTCCCGGTCGGGGTAAAAAATGATTCATGTTTTCACATATGTAATGTGCTATTTGGTTATTTCATGGCCCAAATGAGATTGGGAATCGAATTAAATGCTAAAATGAAGCCACGAGTGAGGTTGGGGAATCTGTAATATGAACATAGTGGCATTCAGTTAGAATGCGTTCATTCCTATGTATAGCAGATATAAGCTATAAGGTTGGGTTCCTTTTAACCTTCTGTGGTGTAGTGGTAGCGCCTTGACTTAGTAATCATAAGTCCTAGGTTCGAGTCCCGGTCGGGGTAAAAAATGATTCATGTTTTCACATATGTAATGTGCTATTTGGTTATTTCATGGCCCAAATGAGATTGGGAATCGAATTAAATGCTAAAATGAAGCCACGAGTGAGGTTGGGGAATCTGTAATATGAACATAGTGGCATTCAGTTAGAATGCGTTCATTCCTATGTATAGCAGATATAAGCTATAAGGTTGGGTTCCTTTTAACCTTCTGTGGTGTAGTGGTAGCGCCTTGACTTAGTAATCATAAGTCCTAGGTTCGAGTCCCGGTCGGGGTAAAAAATGATTCATGTTTTCACATATGTAATGTGCTATTTGGTTATTTCATGGCCCAAATGAGATTGGGAATCGAATTAAATGCTAAAATGAAGCCACGAGTGAGGTTGGGGAATCTGTAATATGAACATAGTGGCATTCAGTTAGAATGCGTTCATTCCTATGTATAGCAGATATAAGCTATAAGGTTGGGTTCCTTTTAACCTTCTGTGGTGTAGTGGTAGCGCCTTGACTTAGTAATCATAAGTCCTAGGTTCGAGTCCCGGTCGGGGTAAAAAATGATTCATATATATATATATATAGGGATTCCTAATATGTTGATCGAATTAAATATGCAAATTTCTCTACTTTCGAGGACAATATGGTTATCAGGTGGAAAAGAAGATGAAGAGATTGCCAAAAACTGTCTTGATCTCCTTGGATTTGAAATTTTGAGATTTTACCAAAGGATAATATTATGGTTCTGTGTTCGTGTTTCTATTTCTTAATTTGTTTGTATCATCCAATGTAGTTCATCATCAAAAACAAAAATATCTTTGCAAAGGTTATCTAGCAAGAAATTCACTTTGCAAGATGTCCTAAATTGATACAAGCTCAGAAAAAGGGGAAAGCTACGATTTTCCAAAACAATAAATCCAACTTAAAGACTTTTCATGGAAGTCTCAATTATTCATGAATGCGAGTAATTTGTCTTGCTAGTTCTCCTTATAATAGGGATAATATTAGGTCGCATGATAAGCTTTAATTATTTTTCGTGAATAAAGGTTATTTGCATAAAAATCTCCTTGGTGAATGTGTGATTTTAGAAAATTGCTTCTACCTTTTTTCTGTGATCTTATCATTTAAAATGAATTTACAAGACGATTTTTTTACGAAAGAACCGCTTGAAAGATGCTTTCTAATACGAAGAGTAACTGCTGAGGATGACACACAAAGATCAAGAAATAGGACAGGAAACCGAGTCCTCTTTTTTTTTTGATGTCTTATAAATCGATTGCTTTCGTAAATTATTTTGAAAGACGTGCAATTGAAGGGTGAGAATCGCATAGCTTTTTGTGAGTGATTGATCTTAGTATCTAATTCTAATTAATCTCTAGTTTAATTTGTAATTTTCAATTTTTCCCCAATAAAAACCTCTCCCTCACGCATACATAATGAGATTAAGCTATTTCTTATTCTTATCTCCTTCATAGGGTTGAATCAAAGGCGAATTGCAACCTCTCCCCTCTGTTGAGGCCATGTGGCACTCGCCAAGCAGCCTTGTCTCACTTTTAAACTGAGGAATTTTGGATTATGCAGATTTGTCGTGCAGCCACTTCTTCTCCCCATTAACATCCAGATTCTCTAACTGTCTTCCTCCTTTTGTCTTTCCCTATTCTTATGATTCATTTTCCTTCAAAAAGACTGTTTATTGCCATCTAAAGTCTTAATCCTGCTCTAGGTCTAGGTCTTCCTTACTTCGACTATTCTTTCAACCCATAATTTTCCTGTTTTGAAGCATTCACTTATTTTTGCCTTGTCCTTAAACTTTTACTTCTTTTACATCTCAATCTTTTCTTGGTGGCCGGGCCTACTGCCTGCAATATTCTTTCCTGTTCAGGTGTCACACTCATAAATAAATGAGAGGTATGGCTATATCAAGTAGTGAAAGGTCATGATCATCATGTAAGAAATGCTATTTGAAATCATCTAAAATATGGAGCATATTGTCTATAGTCCTTCGTTGCTATACTTTTCACATGTTTATAGAGGCCTTCATTTGTGCCTACTAATATGTTAATAGGACAATTGATACCTATTTCAGAAAACATGTGGTAAATATTTGTGACTCTGATAATTACAGACCTACAATGACACCTTGAAACTTTTTTGAATTTTTTTGAATGTATTCTATTTCCCCTTACAGAGTCCTGTGATAATCCCAGTAAATATCAATTTGTATTTACAAAGTGTGTCTCCGCACAAATACTAACAAAAGTTCTTTGAGAAACCGCAACCCATGCATAAGGAGGAGTACATCTTAATATACATAGTTTTTAGATTTAACTAAAGCATTTCATAGTGTAAGCCACTATTAGCTATTTTATCTCTAATTGATAGCAAGTACCATTTGATGCAACTAAATTCTGTTTACCAAAATCAATCGGCATATATTAAATTCAAAACAAGTAGTTTGGCCGTATGTAAATTTGAA
>JAXCGZ010014148.1:0-33729 GCA_037179515.1 Halocaridina rubra | reverse complement strand
CACCTGTCCTTAGAGTCGAAGAGTTCGATGAAAAGATCAACTATTTCAATAATCAACTAGCAACTTGGAGTGAGACCAATGGGGTTTCAGTTATCAAGACTAATCTGCAGTTCAGGCTTGGTACCGGCGACGTTGATCGGATGTGTTATGATGTAAATGATAAGGGGGATGCTCTCAACAGATTTGGCGTCATCAGGTATTGAACATAATTGCTAAGCAATGCCCATTCTTCAAACTAAGCAACAACTGGGAAGAAATCATATACCAAACCATACCTACTACATATGCTTCTGTATTGCAGCGGCAACAACGACCGGTCACGGCCAATAACGGCAGTCAAAATAACACATACAGGAACAGAAACTACGACCGGCATCGCCAGCTTCCCTCAATAAGAAATAATAATGAAATCAGAAACGCCTCTCAAGAAAGTAGCAACGATCAGCATTCTAGAAGGGATCCTCAACAGCATTCGGATGGACGTCATACCCGGGATTTTCGTCATCAGAATCGTATCTCGAAGACATTTGGTTGACTGTTCAGAGTAGGAAATCCCCTTCATTCATCCTGGGATGTGTATATAGACACCCACATGCACTCAACGACACCTTTGATTACATCTCCGAGGTATATTAAAATGGGGAAATTAATTCAATCCCTCCACTTAAATCAGCTTGTGAATAAAGCAACCCGTATCACCCGCTAATTCCTCCAGCCTAATCGATCTTATAATTACCAATACACCTAGTTTTATAGTTCACCACGATGTCTTACCTTGTCCTGTAGGAGACCACGAGCTTCTAATAGCTACAGTTAATGTCAGGAAGGAAAAGAGACCGCCAATTGTTAAAACTTTCCGATCTCTTGAGAATTATTCTCAAATTGTTTCTGCGACACTCTTCTTAATGAATACAACATTTTAAATTCAATACTAACTACAGATTGTGTAAATTATCAAGTTTCTACTTTTACTGATGTTTTTACGAGATGTTTAAATGAATGTGCCCCTCTTACAACCAAAGTCATGACACGCCCTCCTGCCCCGTGGATTGACTCTCAGTTAAAAGAGCAAATGAAAAAGAGAGATGACCTCCTAAGGCAATTTAAATCTGATAGACAAAACTCCGAGATGGAAAGAGCCTATAGAAGAGAAAGAAACCTTACTAAAACAATGTTGTCCGAAAAGAAGAAAAATCATTTCAGGGAAGAATTTTCCAAGTATAAGGGAAATATCAAAGGAACTTGGAATGTTATAAAAAGAATAATTCCTGCAAATAAGGAAATCTTAGAAAATTCTGACCTTCTCAGTGATAATGTGGAAAAGCGAGTGAATGATTTTAATAAGTATTTTGCTGAAATAGGTAAGTCCACATATGAAAAGTCCAAGATAATAATGACTTGATTATTAATCAACCACATAATTGCCAGCCTCCAGCTGAAAGAAATATTATCAATAATTTTAGACCGCACCCAATCGATTTAATCACACTTATTCTTATCATAAAGAACCTCAAACCAACAAACTCTTGTGGTTCCGATGGGATACAACTTCGCTTCCTAATTGACTCATTGCCAGTTACAGTATTTTTCATTTTAGTCATTGTTAATACATCCATTGTTACAGGCAGTTATCCTAACCTCTGGAAGCATCCCTATATCATCCCCGTTTTTAAGAGTGGAGATACTAATAATGTTGAAAATTATAGGCCAATCTCTCTTCTCAGCATTCTGTCTAAAATACTTGAGAAGGTAGTTGCCACCCAGTTAATAAATTTCCTTGAATCAAATTGTCTATTATGTGAAGAACAACACGGTTTTCGGCCTAAACTTTCGACCGAGACGGCCCTACTTAAAATTACTGATAAAATTTATAGTAATATTGAAAATAAGAAAATATCACTTTTATTATTGTTAGATTTGTCTAAAGCATTTGACAGTGTACACCATCAAATTCTAATGAGAAAACTTTCCAAAGTTCATGTTGACTCATTTTGGTTCGAAAATTATCTGAAAGATCGTATTCAATCAGTTCGAATGGGCTCGACTCTCTCTTCTTCTTTAGATATCAGTTTTGGCGTTCCTCAGGGTTCAATTTTGGGTCCTCTGCTTTTCTTAATATATGTTAATGATTTACCTCAATTTATAAGAGATTGCCTACTTGTCATGTATGCTGATGACACCCAGATTATGCTTACTGGTGACATTGATAGAATTCCTGAAATCTTAAAAAGGGCTGAAGATATATTAAACTGTGCCAAAAGTTATTTTAACAGTAATGGTCTTTTACTGAACGAAAATAAAACTAAATTCGTTATTTTTGGATCAAATCAATACCTGTCCCGCATTCCTGAGAACATCAGTATAAATTTCAACAATGTTTCACTCTTCCCATCTAATAAGGTTAAAAATCTAGGAGTTATTATGGACAGTACCATGACATTTAATTTTCATATTGATGAACTACATAAAAAAGTGAACGGGACCCTTATTTACTTGAACAGAGTCTATGAAAGATTCGAGCCTGATTGTAGGGTTATTGTAGTACAAACATTGATTTTAAGTATTCTCAACTACTGTCTAAGTGTTTGGGGTTCCACGACTAAGACCCAGATGTTACGAGTGAAAAGGCTCCAGAATTTTGCTGCAAGAGTTGCCATAGGGGGGGTGCATAAACATGATCACGTGACTCCCCTCTTTGAGAGATTGGGTTGGCTAAGGATGGACATGAAGTTCATATATAATATCTGTCTTTTAGTTTTTAAAATAAATCATGGAATATTACCGGAATGGCTCTTCTCATTGCCAACAGTTAATCAAGTACGTATCAATAACGTCAACACCAGATATCAGAATTCTTTTTACGTGCCCAGAACTTCCACTGATATTGGGGCAAGAGCCTTAAATGTAATAGGCCCGAGACTTTGGAACTCTTTACCCGCAAACTTAAGAAGTTGCCAAACATTACCCTCACTTAAATCTCATCTTTTAAATCACCTACTTAATAAGTGATTTTAGTCTCATTATTATCCTCCCATTGGGTAAACGAGGTGTATGTATGCATATTTTAATGTGTAAATTTTTTGATTTTGTGCTTTGCAAATTTCATTAGTTTTATTTTGACATTTTACATTGTAATTTGTATTTAGATTAATTATCATGTGTAAATTTTTTGATTTTGTGCTTTGCAAATCTCATTAGCTTTATTTGACATTTTACATTGCAATTTGTAATTAGATTAATTATCATGTAATAGCCTGATTTTAGTCTCATTATTATCCTCCCATTGGGTAAACGAAATGTATGTATGCATATTTTAATGTGTAAATTTTTGATTTTGTGCTTTGCAAATTTCATTAGTTTTATTTTGACATTTTACATTGTAATTTGTATTTAGATTAATTATCATGTGTAAATTTTTTGATTTTGTGCTTTGCAAATTTCATTAGTTTTATTTTGACATTTTACATTGCAATTTGTAATTAGATTAATTATCATGTAATAGCCATTTTTGATGGAATAAAGTTTTTGACTTTGACTTTGACTTTGACTTTGACTCTCTCTCTCTCTCTCTCTCTCTCTCTCTCTCTCTCTCTCTCTCTCTCTCTCTCTCTCTCTCTCTCTCTATGCTCACTTGGTTAAGTTTTTAAAAGATTTATATAGAATATGAAGTTTGTTTTTTCTTCAGTAACCATCCATCTTTTAACAGTCTTATGTGTTATGAAAATTGAAGTAGTTTTACATGAGTGTAGAGTAGGAACTAGATATGATAGGTGAGTGTCTTGTTTTATATTTTATTTGTTTCTTTCTTAATTGAGAAATATATTGATTATATCCTTTGGTTTATGGTATTTTATGTTCACTTCATCTACAGCACCCTCACGTTCAGCCCCTGCCCGTGAGTGCCATCGACGAACGCATTCTCATTCAGCAGCTACCAGGAAAGAGAGCAACGTACGGGGCCAGCAAGCTCAGTCATACCACGTTGAGTTATCGAGCACATTATATGGTGGAGATCTTCGTACTCCCGATACTCCCAGTCTAATGACCCAAAGTATGGATCCTGCCATCTTATCACAGTTGGCTGGTACTTCAAAGCGAGGATCAACAGATCCCATGTCTTTGAGCTTGGGTGCTGAACAGATGTCTCGATCCTTAGGCATGGATCCCGTAACTCAGTCTGTAGGACAAGAGGAATTCAAAAATTCGGTGCCATTTGATCCCATGACACAGAGCCTGGGTCCCGAACAGTTGGCACGTAGTCTAGCGCAGCCTGATTGTAGTGGCCTTATGACACGCAGCTTGGACCTGGGCCACCTTGCCAATGGGGAGGCTGAAACCTGGGGAGACAGAGTCTCTCATCCTCCGGCACACACTCAACCACGACCCACCAGCCTCTTTGGGGACGAGAATGACTTGGTGGTTGAAGATGTGGGCCCTCAAGGTACACTGGCTATAAATTTACGCCCATTTTCATACTTTTAAGTATTATAATGTAGAACACTTAAAACTTAATGATTTTAAAAACAGTTACAAACATACAAGCAGAGTAACGTAGCACCATAGAATTTACTGCAATTATTTATATTTTATATATGTAGTGATGCAGTTGTCAAGCTTTTATTAGAGATACATTTCTGCTCTTGTAGTTCTTTCATGAAGCTTATTTTATGACCAATTATTTCCCTATGTTAAAAGCAACCCTATTTTAGGCTTTGTTATATTAAAGTATATTGTATGATTATATGCAGGTTTATTATATATGTATGATATTAATTTTATTAAATTCTTTTCACTGAACTTGTTTATGTATTGCAAAAGTTATATTTACTTAATATTTTAATATCCCCAATTGTGAGAGTAATGACAAATTTATATTGTTTTATATGCGAATATTTGTTATACACTCACAAGTCCACATTCTATATTCGTAGTAATGATGTAACATAACTCCTCATAGTATTTATGATAAATATTTTAGCATCACCCCTAACCCTAAATGATTATAATGTATCTTGCATTATAAACTAATATCTTTGTATCTCCACCAGAGATTAGGAAAGTATGTGTAAAAAAAAGTACAGTATACCGTAACCACATCAGTGTTTAAAAGATGACCATTTTTACAGAATGTGTTAATCCTGAATAAAGAAATAGTTAATGTATGGCTGTATTTATGCTTAGAAGCCAATTATGTATTACTTTTTTATGTACTTAAGTCATATTTCCCATATTGCTAAGTTTCAGTAATTATTCATTTGGAAACATTAGTCTTAAACTTTTTAACATTAAAATTTGTAAAGTATTTGGCCAAATAATTTTATCTGTCCTCTCATCAGCCATTATTAGTCGACAGTAAAGAAAAGAGCCATTCATTTGTAATTGCGTTTTTTATGTAATAAAACAAGTTGTGTTCTTGCAAGGCTAATATGTAATCCTTGTGTGGTGTGCTATTTCAGAAAGTAGCAGCCAGCTGACTGGCTCCACAAAGTTTGTTCCTGCTCCAGAGAGTATCATGAGTCCTGAATTTCAAGTTACGGCTGCCCCTCGAAGTGTACAAGGCCACAGTTCACAAACACACGGGTAAGTAGTAATGAAAAATTTTCTCGTAGGCATAATATAAAAACTCTTGTTATTATTATTATTATTATTTATTATTATTATTATTATTATTATTATTATTATTATTATTACAAGCCAAGCTACAAACCCAACTGAAAATTTTCAAAACTATAAACCAGATGGCTCCATCAGCAGCAGCAACTTCGTAAGGAAAAGGAAACTGAAAAAATAGAAAAACATAAATGTATATAAGATGGTATGACTCAGTATTGCAATAGTGACATTATTTTGTGTTTATACCTACCTGCAAAGTAGTTGCCAGCCATCTAATTTTGTTATTGTGATAGGTTTATATTGAAATAAGCAGAGATAAGGGAATAGAGGGTTATCAATCCATCCTTAACATACTTAATATTTTAGTCACATTACAATTGTCAGAAGAGACAAAATAGAGCAAAGTATTTTGTTTCCTAGTACCTCACTTCAAGCGTTACAGCCTTTTCAAACTTGCTAAGCTCTGGAGGATAATGTGTCGTGTTTTTATGAAATTTTGTCCAAAAATATTATGAACTGAGGCTTAACTTGTTCCCCTTTGTGCTTGCAATATACTCTATGCAGCTACTCTCAACTTCCATAAATTATTGATATCTAAACTGACAAAACTTTGGACCTCTACCTAGGTAAGAAGTTTATATTTAGCGAATTTGTGAGTTTACCATAGTAATTTGCTTTCCATAGATATCAAACATATATGAACCAAGTCTTGCTTGTAAATGTTGCATTTCTGTAATTAGTTGTGGCAATAGAGGTCAGACGGTTGAGGAATTTATCTCCCTTATAGTTTTGTTCGAAAATATAACTGTAATTTGATTGTACCCAAGGATTTTATTATGGGAATGAAATAATGGTGTTGCCATTTACTAAGAAACTAAGCAGTGGATATGTGTAATCGTTTATCAGAGGGTCGATTACCTTAACTTTGTTGATCTTTTGTATAAGAAAGTCACCTATTAAATGAAGCATAAAATGTTGCAATTCAAATGCACTTCTCCTGTATCTTAAGTTATATCCATTGTACCTACATATAAAAAACAAATGCAATGGCCACAGTCCCCCTTGTAAGTGGCTGAGTCAGTAAACACACATTCACCAGAATCTTACACACCTCGAATACCCCACACAATTCCTAATCTTTCAAAATTTCCTATGGTTGTAGCTTCTCAATAATGTCATATTTTTTCTTTCAGTAATCAAAATATTTTTGGGTCTGATGAAAAAAGTAAGACTAGGTAATAGAGAATGACATGCTCATTTTGCCATTGTACAGAGTTTTAGATATGTTAAGAAACTAATTAGTATACTCCCAAATCTTTTAATATTATGCAGCATTTAGGCTACTTCTCATGAGGAAGTGCGCATATTGAATTATTGTTACCAGTGCAAGTCATGGGATATTAATTTGCATTTAAATTCATTCTCCAACACTTACGCCTTCTAAATTGATATGTCTTAGTTATGTTTCCAGTTGTTTTATTCATCTCACTGTACTTCTGTAACTTTTTCAGAAGCAATATTTTATGAGGTAATAACTGATTATTTGTATAATTAGCTTTTATACATATGAAGAACCACTCTCAATCCAGAACCGAACTCTTTGAACACAACTGGAAACCTTATTGTGCCCAGTTAGTCATCTTTGGTGCATATTGTTACCTTTCCAACCTCAGTTGATATGTATAAGATTCTTCCATACTGCTACAGTATCATGCCTTCTTGGAAAATCCTGAATATCCATATTCGGTTTCTAGTGCGTCCATTGTTATCAACTCAGTCTTATGCTTATTATTTTGTGATTGCTTTCAGAATTTTGCAAGCAACATCACTCAGATTGGATATATACCTATGAAAAACCATTATAATTCCTATAAATATTCTCTGTAATATTATAAAAAAAAAAAAAAATGCACATTTTTAGAAGCAGTGACTTGCAGCATCTGTATGTTCTGCCTTTCAAGAAAGCATCTAGGATCTCAAATATTCTTATCTCAGTACTTAATTATTTTTGACCTGATAGCTTGTTAATATTTTAATATTGTTTTGTAGCACTTTTCATGGAGCTCTGTAATATCTGCTTTTCGTATGAATGTATAATCAGCAATAGAAGCAATGTCCTCTGGTATTTCACATTCACTAGGATAATGCAATAATATATTCATAGCATATTTTGTGCACATTACATATCTTGTTTCAGTTTGAGATACCTCTTGGTGATCTTTTCTTATAGAATTAACACAAGAGATTTTTTACTCCTTACCATCAGGGATCGAAGTATGCAATTTCTACTTACTTTTCGTCATCTCTTATCTTATATATTTTCACGCATCTTTAGAACCCTTTTACTTTAACAAAGTCTACACAATATCTCTTTTATGCCTATAAACTTTAGTTTATATCCGGAGGAAATCTGGCTACCGCTATTTGCAAATAAATTGCATTCCTTAAAATATATTCTTAGATACTTTGACACCACTGTTACATTTTTATCTGTACATTATAACAATAACAAATGTGGATACTTTAAGACTTAGGAAAGTGACTGTCTGTAGTATATCCAGCATGAAAGAAAACAGGAAGAATAAGTTGGGAAGTTATATACCGAGAGAGTATTGCAAGCAATGCATCAATATACTCAGGGTACTTTGAGTGCATTGTAATATGTTTCATACCACTAAGATGCAATAATATGCATTTTATCTTCTGTATATAGTTTTAGGCATTAGTAATCTTTATGGTGTTGATTATTTTCTTTGTCTTTTCTTTATGCACAAGATTTTTCACATTTGCTTGAAATATAGATGTACACTCATGAATGAAAATTATTGCAAACATTTTGTTATTTTGTGCTATTGAACAATTTATTATATTTTATATCAGTAGATCGGCACATCCTAGACCGCAGCATAATGTAACTGCATCCGGAAGTAATCCTAATCCCCGTTCCCAACGCCCTCCTCCGTCCCACAGACCTACGACTGTTCCTCAAGCTTCCCCTAGGGTAAGTTTATGTATACATGTAATTTTGAGATTGTGATTCTATTAGTTCTTTTAGGGTAATTCACCAGGGCTGGGAAGAAATTATATATACCGCATAGTCACATTACTGGTTTGTACCTTGTAATCATGGTTAAGAAAATATAGAAAATTGGGAAAGGCCCTGTGGGGTCTTAAGAGAGTTTGCTTACTATATGTAAACATTAAAAATATTGCAACGATTATATAGCAATTCAGTTGTTTTCAATTTTTAGCAGGCGCAAACGAGGTCATCATCTGCAACCCGACCTAGATCTTCCCCGATGAAAAGTCCTGCTCCCAATGAAATGGGTCGAGGATCTCCATCTCATTCACAGAGAGTCAGTAGTGCTCCTTCAACACTCCCTAAGCCAAAGCCCTCTCCAAGACCTGCCCCTAGATATGTGCGATCAGTGTCAGTTGAGCCTACCACAAGGTAGGGTATAACAGTTGTTTGTTGATAGGGTGCAAGAGTGTGATAAATATTATCTTAGTATAGAGATTAGTGGAGTTTTAAGATAAATGATTATATATATATATATATATATATATATATATATATATATATATATATATATATATATATATATATATATATATATATATATATATTGATAACACTGAACTGTTAACATACAGTCTAAAATGTTCCTTTTAATTTTGCTAGCTGTATCTCTTGTCATTGTACTTTGAGAAGGTGGCCAGTTAAGGTCACGAAATTAATAAGTACTTTTTATATATATATATATATTTTCGTTGTTTTATTTAATGGGCTTTTCCTACCATATATATACTGTATATATATATATATATATATATATATATATATATATATATATATATATATATATATATATATATATATATATATATATATATATATATATATATATATATATGAGACCGCAGTCGGTTCTGACAAACCAGTCGTAAGAATAATTGGTTGTAAGTCAAATCATTATATCAGTGTAAATATGACAATATGGGGGTATCATGGAGTGCCTCATAGCAGTATATTCTCTTTAGGTTGTGTTGTTTGGTCTCTTTTAAATCTTTTTATCAGTATTTTCTTGATTTATTATTTTTATTATTAAGGAGAAAGAAAAACAAGCAAAACCTATGGTGAATTGTAATTGCCCCAATTTACTTTTGAGGGGACATTTACGTAAGATGAAAAACTAGTAATAAAAGTTATAAGAAATATATGAAGAAATATGAAAGTTAAGGGACTTTTATGAGGAGAGACAGAAACGAACAATTCAACCAATGCATTATCAGAGGCACAGGTAATATATATATATATATATATATATATATATATATATATATATATATATATATATATATATATATATATATATATATATATATATATATATATATATATATATATATATATATTTTTTTTTTTTTTTTTTTTTTTTTTTTTTTTTTTTTTTTACACACACACACACACACACACACACGCAAAAGGACGGGCCAAAGAAAAATACAATAAAACAGCTCTTATCGGGCCTGGGCACAAAGAAAACATAAAGTAAAGAAAAACCGAGATGGAGAGTGTAATGACTTGTCAGATGTGAAGGGATAATAAAAGATGTGTAATGAATATCCAAGGCATAGAAAAAGAACTGTAAGTGAAGGAAGACTTAACATCGAACTGTCCTGGACAAACCTATTTAAGTTCCAAAAACCTTCAGCTGTAGTGTTGCAATGGGTCTACATATGTCTCCAAATTGTACACTATATTTAATGTGTAATATTTTCCAGTGTTTAACCAGTCACCTATCAAGAGTGTACTTCCCTCAAGTGTTCTTTCTGAAGGCACTTCAACAAAATTTTAAGTTTAAATGCTTCACCTTGTATCTTCAATTCAGAGCAACACCTTAGGTACAATTTTTCCCTTTATGGACTCTAGTGTCTTACAATCATCTATCTTTTAGGAGATGAGATCTCATATGGGTGGGCCAAGTTGACCAATGAAATAGACAAAAGGGGTTAATTTTGACCCAAAGCTGTTCCATGAAAATATGTGGATAATGTAGTTATCAAACTGCTTCTTTCACAGTTTTGAATAATGCACGGTCAAAAATAAAAATAAATTCCGTAAAGCAATCAATATAACTGGTATAGTGTTTTGCATACAATGTAAATTTCATCAAGGAAAGTTTGAATACAGTAGAGTATTGTAGGCATGATTTAAAGTATGTGGAAGGTTGGGAGTCTGTTATATGCAAAATCACACACACATTTATGTAAGGTTCTTGAATATTTGGGTTTTTTTGAAAAACAGGGGGTTGGGGAACCACTTGACTTTAACAGGAAGGACAACTATAAATATACAATTAATACAAAGTTGAAATATACAAATACAGAACCGCAAAATTGAAGACTACAGCACTAAGCACTGAAACAATATAATATACTGGTACCATACACCTTCTGTCTATATTACAAGGTCTGTAAATCCTCATGTAATGGGGGGTTGCTGAGTTAAATATACACTCATATCCCTTAATTTCACTTAATGCTAACACAGTCATCTTTCTTCTCACAAACAAGTTACCTATCTCCTCTACTTTACTACCAGGGCCATGCAGTTTATGGAACAAGAGCAACAATAACTTTACTCTTAATTGTTCCACAACCATGTTTATACTGAGACCCAGTTACTGGGGGATATGGTCGGAGTTTTTCCTTCCCTCTGTAAATATATGTAAGACAGTGTTCCAGTAACATCGTTTTTTTTTCCCAAGCAGGAGACAAACATCTTCCAAAAAGGGCAAAGTAGCATCCCCACATCATGGTTACTCTGATGCTGACTCCGACAATACGGACTCAGAAATGTCAGTCTCAAAGCTTCAAACAATAAGAAGTATTGCTGCTGAAAGAAAAACTGAGAAAAGGAGCAGAGAACCTACGCATGGATCTCATGCTTATGATCCAGAAAAGTACAAATGTAGTACTGCTGTCAGAAATCCTGCCAGTAGTAAGTATCACTCTCATATATCCATTTCCTTGTCACAAGTGACTCTGGTTTTGAGATAATCCACACAAATATGAAATGAAGATTCATTTAAATGAATTAATGCTGAAAATTAATATTTTCTTCCTCACTCTGGCCATGCAGGTGGTCATCGACGCTCAAGTAACAGCAGCAGTGGCAGCAGTACAGGTGATATAACTAAAACACAGGCAGCCATCACATTGCAGAAACACTGGCGAGGGTACCAGGCAAGAAACAATGACCCCAATGCTGCTAAAATAAGAGATGATATTAGACACTCAAGAGCTGAAGAGCACATCAAGTAAGATATGTGCAAAACTTAAAAAATTTGACTTATAATTTTTAATTATTATTATTATTATATATATATATATATATATATATATATATATATATATATATATATATATATATATATATATATATATATATATATATATACACAACCTTCATCTGCTGCTCGTAATCACTCTCGTATCACTTTTTCTTCTACTCTCAACTGCGATTTGTATAGGGTATCTGAGTGATGCACTCAATATTTAGTTAAACTCAGTGCCTCCAAGATACAGTTTCTGGCTATCTCTTTATCTTCTCCTCCTGATAACCCTATTGTCTTCGAAACTAACGAAATTTACCCTCTTAATTCTGTCAACATATTAGGAATCCATATAGCCTCTAACTTGTCTTGGAGGAATCAAATAATCCAAATTCTAAATCTTCATCACAAATATTGGGGGTTTTGTTTCGTTTCCATCATTACTTTTCCTCTCTACTGCTATTTAAAATTTTTAAAGGTCTTATCTGTCTCTGCTTAGAATACTGCTCACACATCTGGGGTGCTTCCTCTTATACTTATCTCCTTGATAAGTATAATGATCCTTCTCTTACTTCTAATCTGGAGTCTCTCTCTCTTTGCCGTAAGGTATCTTCCCTTCTCTATCGCTGCTCTGATGAGTTGGCGAGTTGCATCCCTCCCCCACTGCCGAGGCTGCGTAACACTCGCCAAATGGCCTCATCTCACAGGCACTGTGTGGAGATTTGTAGCTCGCGGATTTGTCAGTGCAGTGACTGCTTCTTCCCATCAACCTCCAGAATCTTGAACTCTCTTCCTCCTTCTGTCTTTCGTAATTCTTATGACCTATCATCCTTCAAAAATCGGATCTATCGTCATCTCAGGTCCTAGTCTTCCATATCTCTGGGTCCTCTGTACTTTGACTGATTTTTCTGTCTGTCGTTTTCCTTTGTGTGATATTTCCTCATCTCTGTCTTGTCCTTAACCTTTTTCTCTTCCTTCGTCTTGGTGTTTTCTTGTGCCCGGGCCTTTATTGATCAGGGCAGTTTCTGCCTGTCCTGGTGTCACACTCATAAAAAGAAGAATATATATATATATATATATATATATATATATATATATATATATATATATATATATATATATATACAGGTATACCTCACCCAACGTCGTTAATTGGTTCCAGGAGAGACGACTTAAGTCGAAAAACGACTTAAATCGAATTAGCTTGTCTCTAGGCTAGGCTACGCCAAATTTACTTGTCTAGGCTAAACCGAAAATAACCATTCCTAGTTCTGTACTTCATTCATGAATGCAATTTTCAATAATATATGGTTAATGAGAATCTAATTTAAGCTTACAAACAAATAAATTTTATTTTTAAATACTGCATAGTACAAAAAAAAAAAGTACAGGTAATTAAATTTACAAATACAATTTGGTGATGTTTAACGTACATCTCAGATGCTTTGTTTATGAATGTGGTTTGCTATGACATGATAAAATAAAATCCTTTTTTAAGGTTAAACACAAATACAGAAATTATTATTATTTTGCAATAATAATAATAAAAAAAAAAACTAATTTTATTTAATTTTTTTTTAATATATTTTTTTTGAAAACCGACGTACAGTGTTCCCCCGCTGTATCGCGTTTCTTGGTTCGCGTTCTCACTGTATCGCGGGTTTTTTTGGATAAATTATTATATTTATTTTATGGGTATATGCAAAAATATTAAAATATTGAAAAAATTCAAATTTTCAGTATTTTAATTTTTTTACTGAAAAAAAAATTCATTATTTAATTGATAAAAAAAATTATTTCCCAGCCTACGAATAATAAAACTGTAAAAAATAGTAAAAAACATAAATTTAGATATACGTACGTACAGTATAACTCACAGTAGGTTGGCCATGGCACCAGCCGCCCGTTGAAAGACTACGACTGAAGGTATTAGGATGCAACTAGGACTGGTCCAGACTGTTCCAGGTTGAGTCTTCCTTCAGGACGGTTCTTTCCTCATGCCTACATCTACACTGAATATTCTGGCATATTCATTACACATCTCTTGCTATCCCATTACATTTGACAAGTCACAACATTCTGCACATCTGTCTCTTTTACTTTCCTTTTCCTCACATTTTGTCATTATTTATAGAAGGTTCACAACTAATGGCCCCCAGTACCCAGCATAGTGGGGTGCGAAGAATCTCCGGGGATCGTGTTGACTCCACCATTGGCTTGAGGGCAGACACGCCTGGTGGTAGTAATGGTTCTGCTCTTAACCTTGCACCTCCCAATAGATCTGCTTCTTTCATTCTTCACTATGCAAACATTCGTGGGCTGAACTCTAATCTCTCGTCTGTGGAACAGCACTTGGGCACTTTCCTCCCTAACCTCCTCCTCCTATCTGAAACCCAGTTGTCTATACATGCTTCCACTGACCCATTCCAAATCTCCCACTATAATCTGTATACTCGTTTTCGTTCCAAAGGTGGGGTCTGTGCATACTGCACCATTAACACTCCTACTATGAGGCTCATTGACCTTGAATCTCCTGACTTTGATGTTCTCTGGCTAAAAGTCTATCTCCCCACTACCACTATCATCCTTTGCTTCTGCTACTGTTCTCCAAACTCCACCGAGTTTGTGTCTTCCTTTGAATATCTCTCCTCGTGCCGTGAGTCCTTGCTATCTTCTCACCCACATGCCAAAGTTCTCTACATTGGAGACTTCAATGTACACCACAGTGAGTGGCTTCATTCTTCTCACACTGATGTGGGAGGAAGCAAGGCCCTTGCTTTCTCTATTACTCACGATCTGGAGCAAATTATCAAACATCCTACTCGCGTTCCTGATCGTCACAAACATGCTGCAAACACTCTTGACCTATTTTTTACTTCTAACCCTTCAAACTACTCTTATTCTGTGCTTTCCCCTCTTGGTAAATCTGACCACTCTATGATCTCTGTCTCTTCCATTTTCGCTCCCCCACCACCAACGCTGCCTTTGGCACTTCGAGCGAACCCAACGTGAAAATTTGCGTAACTTTCTCTTTGACTTCCCATGGGATAACTACTGCTTTCGGTCCCGCAACCCTGATCGGGTAGCTGTAAAAGTTGCCGAGATCGTGACCGCGGGAATGGAGGCATACATCCCCTCTTCTATAAAAACTTTCTCTCCCCCTAAACCTTGGTTTGACCGTGCCTGCTCCATGGCTATCCAGGCTAGGAATCAGGCTCACCGATCTTACCAAGCCTCTCCTTCCGATTTAACTCGCTCTGCTTTTATTATAGCTAGGAATCGCTCAGATTCGAAGGTCTAAGGCTTCCTTTATAAGAAGGAGAGTTGATGACCTTAGCTCCTCTCCCACTGACAAATGCTTCTGGTCCTTAGCCAAAAGCCTCTCCAAAAACTTCTGTAACTCAAGCTTTCCCCCTCTCATTCGTTCTGATGGATCTATAGCTTGCTCTCCCACTGACAAAGCCACTCTCTTTGGCTCTCATTTTTCTGCCAACTCTTCTATCAACGATTCCAGCGCACCTGTTCCTCAGTCTTTTCCCCTCTCTAACCCTATGCCCACCCTTATCCTTTCTTCACGCAAAGTTCATAAGGTTCTTCGCTCACTAAAGACAAACAAGGCATCTGGTCCCAATGGTATCCCTGCAAGGTTCCTTAAGGAGTTTGCAGATGAACTGGCTCCCGTGCTTTGCCATCTTTTTCGCCTCATTCTGTCAACCAGTATCTATCCTTCATCTTGGAAGCATGCTCTAGTTCAACCTGTTCCTAAGAAAGGTGACCGCTCTATTCCTTCTAACTACCGATGTATTGCTCTAACCTCCTCTATTGCTAAAGTTTTCGAAACTTTGCTAAATGCTCACTTCTTGAAACGCCTTGAATATAACTCACTTACCTCCGATCACCAGTACGGCTTCCGCAAGGCAAGATCCACTGGTGATCTCCTGTCCTATCTTACTCATGTATGGTCATCTTCTCTGAGGAACTATGGGGAATCCTTTGTCGTCGCCCTTGATATCTCTAAGGCTTTTGACAGAGTCTGGCACAAGGCTCTGTTGGCCAAACTCCCTGCCTATGGCTTTACCCCTTCTTTCTGTTCTCTGATTTCCAGTTTCCTTACTGACTGTTCTATATCTGTAGTTGTTGATGGCGCGACAGCTAGCCCTTTCTCTGTTTCCAGTGGTGTTCCACAGGGCTCTGTTCTTTCACCTACTCTCTTCCTTCTCTTCATCAATGATCTTCTACAATCCCCATCTTCCTGTCTTCTTCATGCCTTTGCCGATGATTCTACCCTTCACTTTTCCTCTGCCTTTTCTTCACAACCTTCATCTGTTACTCGTAATCAATCTCATATCACTCTTTCTTTTACTCTTAACTCCGATTTGCAGAGAGTATCTGAATGGGGCACTCAAAATTTAGTTAAATTCAATGCCTCCAAGACACAGTTTCTGGCTATCTCTTTATCTTCTTCTCCTCCTGATAACCCTATTGTCTTCGAAACTAATGAAATTTACCCTCTTAACTCTATCAATATATTAGGAATCCATATAGCCTCTAACTTCTCTTGGAGGAATCACATAATCCAAATTTCTAAATCTTCATCCTAAAAATTGGGGGTTTTGTTTCGTTTTCGTCATTACTTTTCCTCATTGCAGTTACTTAAAATTTACAAAGGTCTCATCTGCCCTGCTTAGAATACTGCTCACACATCTGGGGTGCTTCTTCCTTTACTTATCTTCTTGATAGGGTTGAATCTAAGGCAGTCAGACTCATTAATGATCCTTCTCTTACTTCTAACCTGAATTCTCTCTCTCTTCGCCGTAAGGTATCTTCCCTTTTGCTTTTCTATCGCTACTACTTCCATCGTTGCTCTGATGAGTTGGTGAGTTGCATCCCTCCTCCACTGCCGAGGCCGCGTAACAATCGCCAAGCGGCCTCATCTCCCAGGTACTGTGTGGAGATTTGTAGTTCGCGGATTGGTCGGTGCAGCGACTGCTTCTTCCCATCTACGTCCAGAGTCTGGAACTCTCCTCCTCCTTCTGTCTTTCCTAATTCTTATGACCTTTCATCCTTCAAAAAGCAGATCTATCGTCATCTCAGAGCCTAGTCCTCCATATCTCTGGGTCCTCTTTACTTTGACTGTTTTTTTTCTGTCTGTCGTTTTCCTTTGTGTGACATTACCTCATCTTTGCCTTGCCCTTAACCTTTTTCTTTTCCTTCGTCTTGGTATTTTCTCGTGCCCGGGCCTTTGTTGATGAGGGCAGTTTCTGCCTGTCCCGGTGAAATAGTGTCCGATAGCGTACAATGTATTGGGGTCGCAGCTACATGAGCTAGCATATATATTTATATTTCCAGTAGTTTCATGATTTTATTGATAAAAAAATGTATTTCTTAACCTAAGAATAATAAAACAGTAAAAAATAGTAAACAGTATTGCACCACGTAAAATACGATACCGGTATCAGTGCTTCGGAAAATGCAAAGGCTGTCACCTATGTGACCTAGTGAATATTAAAATTTTCATTATTTTATTGATAAAACAAGTATTTTCTAGCCTAAGAATAATAAAACAGTAAAAAATAGTAAAAATCATAAATACAGTACTAACAGTATTGCATCATGTAAAATACCTATGTATGTCACGTCATCATCACCTCATTCACCGTAATTTTATCTATCACTTTCATAAAAATTTACGTTGCTTGCTGTTATTTATAATGTAAAGGGTGTTTTTTTTAACAGTGCAGGGAGGGTTTATACAGTACGTAAACGTAAAAATAATTGTAAAATACCTATGTATGTCACGTCATCTTCACCTCATTCACCGTAATTTTATCTATCACTTTCATAAAAATTTACGTTGCTTGCTGTTATTTATAATGTAAAGGGTGTTTCTTTAACAGTGCAGGGAGGGTTTATACAGTACGTAAACGTAAAAATAATTGTAAAATACCTATGTATGTCACGTCATCTTCGCCTCATTCACCGTAATTTTATCTATCACTTTCATAAAAATTTACGTTGCTTGCTGTTATTTATAATGTAAAGGGTGTTTTTTTAACCGTGCAGGGAGGGTTTATACAGTACGTAAACTTAAAAATAATTGTAAAATACCTATGTATGTCACGTCATCATCACATTCACGGTAAGGTTTCCTATCACTTTCATAAAATTTACGTTGCTTGCTGTTATTTATAATGTAAAGGGTGTGTTTTTAACAGTGCAGGGAGGGTTTATACAGTACGTAAACGTAAAAATAATTGTAAATGAGTATGTCATGTAATTACCACTTCATTCACTGTAATTTTATCTATCACTTTCATATAAATTTACATTGCATGCTGTTACTTATTAAGTAAAGGGTGGTATGTTAACAGTACAGGGAGGGTTTATACAGTGTAAATGTAAAAATAAATTAAAATACCTATGTACATATAGGCTGATCCTACTCTGCGGTTTTCCTGTCTCGCCCCGGGTCCCAGACCCGAACTACTGCGATAAGGGGGGAACACTGTATAATCGAGAACGACTTAACTTGAACCGACGTAAGCCGAGGTATGCCTTTTATATATATATATACTGTATATATATATATATATATATATATATATATATATATATATATATATATATATATATATATATATATATATATATATATATATATATATGCACCTCTTTCATTTATTTCGAATTTCAGCTACTTGCATACAAAGTCCATTGGAAGGCTGTGAATCTCATCATATGAATATACATCACTACCATTTAGTTCTATATGGCATGCCACCATTTTGAAAGATGTGTATCATTTTAGTTATTGTGAATATGAGTAAACCCAGAACCCGATATAAAGTTATATAACCTTGTAGAGTATTAGGTTTGGTTAGATTAGATGACTTACCTTGTAAATATGAATACTCCGAGGGCATCCTGTAGTTACTCTTCTTTTTCAAGATCCAGTATTTTTGTCTTTTGCAAGAAGTTTAAATTTCTGGATTAATAGAACAAAGCAACCGTTAACCCATCCAACCTCATCAGTGTTCCTTTGTATTAACAGAATTTATGTGAAATATTAAGTACCAGTGAGATACTAAGCTGGTTTAAGATAAGTTAAGCCCCAGTTATTTAAGTGCATAGGAATATCCTGAGTTATAAGTAAAAGATCAATCTGCTAGATTGCTGTACTGGACACACTGTCTCAGGAGAGTCGTGGAGTCAGTTGTTTCCACTTAGTAACAACTGATAGATATGTTAGAATCTTTCAGTTGGAATCAAAATCCCTCAGCTTGTTTGGAACCATTGAAATGCAAGACTGTGAGAGATAGGTGAAAAGGATATATAGTGCTAGAGGTAGGACAATAGGTTGGAGCAAGTTGGATGAGGCAGTGTCCAAGAGAGGCCATCTAATGAAAAGGATTGCCAAAAATAGAAGGAATTGATGCAAAGGAATTTACAAATTTCTGTAATGAAATTGTAAGCAGTGCCAAGTTCATACATTAGGACTGGATGAATTAAGAGAATATGAATCTGTTAACAAGAAATTTTTTTTACATTTTCTATTAAATCGCTGTTTTTGTTGATTGTCTTTTTCAGTAAGATAATGGTGTGTAATACATTCTGTACCATAAAAAGATATGACGTTTTGACCCATGGGCCTCAGAATTTCATAAATGGGGTGCTTTGTAAACAAGTAAATACGTTATGTATTTGCTTTTAGCAAGTATTTTATACAAATTTTTTCCAGACATCTAACGGAGAAGCTTAGAACAACAGAGGAAGCACTGGAAAAAGAGAGACGTCTGCGACACATGCAGTTAGATGCTATAAGAACCCTTTGGAGAGAAATTCAGAAGTTACAGGCAACGAAGCAAAATGATATTACTCCATCTACTCCAATGACTCCACTCACTCCTTTAACTCCTTTTGATGCCTCCAAAGAAAGTAGTGGAACTGTTATTGTGAAAAAATACTCCGAAGAAAGTGTCAAGGAACTTACAGAATTTTGTACATCATTACAGGGACAGGTAATAGTTCATTCAATACAGTACTGTTACTTAAAGTGCTGATGGCTGTAGATGATAAAATATCAAGTCTGATCTACATTATCATTAATTCTAATCATTCCGAAGGTTAGTTAACACCATTATTTTATGCACTACATATGTTATTGAAGACTATCAGCATTATCATTTATGCCAAAGATTTCAAACTTTAGCTTTCCCCCTTTCTTAGAGATTAAGCGAAGTGATACCATTTGCAAATTTCGCATTGTAGAAGTGTTCCACAATATATGATTTAAACTATTAGATGCTTGTATGTTATTCTGAATTGTTTTGTGCAAGGAAAACAGAATGACATTCTTGATACTCAGAAAACCTCATTTCATTCTTAAATCACCATTAATGTTGAACAGTGTTCAGTTACCTGCCTCAGCTTAACCAAATATTGATAGGGATAAAAAGCATAGCAAATAAGTGTCGTTCATGATCTTGTAAAAGTTATATTTTATTTTACCATATAGATCTGTCATGCAAGCATAGAAATTAGTCATCAAATCATCCAATTACTAGGAAAATTGATACAATTATGCAGCAGCATACTGTTTTGATATTTATTGCGCTTTTAGTTTAAGGATAGTTAGGATAGCAAATAGTAGCCACATACTTTCTCTTATGTGGGTGTATTACTAAATTTCAGAGTAGGAGAGATATCTTCATGTTTGTAGATTATTAATTACTTTCTGTAAGCTTAACAGCATAAAATAGACTGAATATAGTGCTTACACAATATATATATATATATATATATATATATATATATATATATATATATATATATATATATATATATATTTATTTATTATTATTTTTTTTTAAATGGATAATCTGCCTTGTGATATTCACATAGTGAAGAAAATAATTATTGGAACTGATAAAAATAATGGGAAAGTCGCTGTCAACTTTGACTGTTGTAATAAAATCAGCTTCTCATGATATTGCAAGCCTAACATGTTAGCTTATTGTAGCATTAAAAAAATTTATAATTTAGGCCATGGGAAGATCTTAGTGTACCGTAGGGTAAAAGGTTTTGAAGTTTAAAATACCTTCCATGCAAGTCAAGATGTTTGGAGTAATTTTTGTAGCAATGTTTGGAATTGAAATATTTAAATTTAGACTGCTTTTGGCTTTATATGTTATTTCTAACTTTTCCAAATGATTACTTGATGCTTAGCAAATTTAAATAAGAACCCTTGTGCAAGAGAATTTAACTAAAAGAGGATAAATAAGGAGTGTTTGCTGTTGCCTAATAACTTTCCTCATCAGCACTGACAATACCCAGGACCATGTACTAACTGTATTCAACTAGAGAACTTGTTGTGTAGAGATTGGATTGCTGACTCATCTGAATACTTTTTGTTGGCAGTGTAATCTGAGTAACTCCATGTAGCATTAATGAGTATCATAAAAATGCAGAGCATCATCTCATTTTTCTTTGTTTCAGGTTGGGCAGCTTCAAGAATCTTTGTCTCTGGTGACACAAGTAATGAATGCATTTTGTAATCTGCCTGGATCTCAGTCTCTTCTTACCATGTCTCAGTCTAGTGGTTCAGGGCAAGAAAGATCTCCTGGTGGTGCTGACTCCCCTAATTCACATTGTGCCAGTGCGATGCCCGTTCCACTTAGCGAATCTGTTTCGTCTCTCACCCACTCTATTCGTGCACTCACTACCTCAATTGTAAAATCTCCCTCAAATCGCATGGACAGGAGGGGGTCTGAGGAAAGCGGTGATATTGAGTTGCGCAATCGTGATGCTGTAACCAGTAGTGGAGAGTGTGAAGGTAGCAACTGTGGAGATCATTGTAGTGATGGGTCTGATGGTACTCCAGTTGCTTGCCAGAAACCATCAGACCATCTTAATACAGAATTGATCAACTCTGTGGCATCTGCTGATCTGAATTCCACTGCCTTAGATGTCTCAACTCTCTCAGTTGACTCAGCAGAGGGAGGGGAAGCTGACACAACAGGTAGAGATGAAGCAGAATTATCAGAATCTAGTCAGTCATCTTTATCAGGAAGTTTATCGGGCAGTCACTCAGGTAGTCAGTCAGGAGGTAATAAGCAGTCAGCTCCCCAGGGTCCTCCTAGACCTTCTTCGTTACCGGTACCAAGACCGCACACTCCACGAAGCACAACATCTTGACCCGCTCGTCCCCCATCTACCTATTCCATTAATTCTATCCTATGCTTGCCCTCTATTCAACCTGCTCCCCGTGCCATTCAGCAGTATGCTACTGCTCTTTTGTCTTCTGTGCTCACTGATCTCAGTATGCCTGCTGGTCAAAAGCTACTATAAGCCTGACAAGAGATGATCATTGTATTGTATGTATCCGATAGAATGTTTGATGATCTCATACTATTTCATAGATATTGTTCATAATAACTGTATATTGGCAGAGAACTTTTATTTCAATGCTAAAGCCAAATGTTTTCTAGTCAGTTATGTTGTGTTATCTCATTTCTAATGAGGTAGTTATAGATAATGAGTAGACTAGTGGTATTAGAAACAGGACATGAGGTTCCTTGTGTTTGCACACGTTAATAACGACTTTTTTTAAACTTCATATGAAAGTGCTCATTTATCTTCCTACATTATCCTTTTAACTTACATTGCTGGGCTGTCTGACAGTATATTTAATGGTTAAAATCCTCATAACTAAGATCTGTCTCCATGAACATAAATATTTGTATGACCTGTAACAAGTTAATAAGGTTCTTTTAGTATACAGTACTTCTTACTGCATGTGAATATTTCCAGAAGAGGAGAAATATATTCTAACATATATTTTTATCCTTTGAGCTTTACTTAGAATCTCTTTCCTTCCACGCTCTTAATATTTCTAAAATTAGTAAATGCCATTCTCTTACATTTCTTTATGGAAACTATTATCGTGTAATTTTATTTGGCAAACTTATTTAAAAAATATTAGTGTTTTACTCCTGTAAGATAATTCAAATTTATTTGAGTATATTTTATTTATGATTTTTTTTCTGTTTTTGTATTCGATAAATTAATTGCTCTCTAAGACAGTGCTTCCCAATCTCTCAACCATTATCATTTAAAACAGTTACAGTACATCTTGCAGCTTGTCATTTTATTTTTAGTATGTACAGTACTTGCCAGTGTCATTATACTTTATTTTACTAGTACTTTTGAAGTAAGAATATTGTAATAAAAGTAATGCAGGCTGAAATGTTTTTGTACGCTGCATATTGTGCTTCTACCATATACAAATATTGCTCCATGAATACCAATATTGTCAAGCAAGCTGCCTTACTTTTTGGAATAATAGAGGAAGGATTCTTCCCAGTCTAATGTGATCTTTTATATTTCGATTTATACTACTAACAGTTTCATACCATTTGATGCTTATAGAGGGCCTGATTTTACTGCAGGTTTAACTTGTGAAATTTATTTATTCCTGGTTGCAGGTTTTGTCACAGTATTATGCTAAGACTAATAAGAAAAGTGATTAAGTAATGTTGAAAATAGCACGTATATAAATGTTCTTTGTGCATATGCTTAAATACAATTGAAGCCTCGGCATTGCAGCTAAAGCTTTATGACATGAACTTTTGTTTCCTTTATTTCATCTAAGAAATGACAGATGAAACAACAGACGTTTTATTATTACGCTTTCGCACACTTAATGGTGTCTCTTGCCCCAGTCAATAGGGGCGGCTACAAAATATAGAAATACAAGTTATATGAGAGGCATTAGTTTTTCTTTGTTATATGTTAATTTATACTCTTCTCCTCACGTTCATACATTTTCATAACATACAGAGTGTTCAAGACCGTACCCATGCATCATCAACCACCAAAATTAGGTCTCAAGAGGATAAAAATAGTTTTGACATTGTCTCTCCAACCCACATATGGCTGTGTGCATTGTGCAGTAGGCTGGTTCAGCGTCATGAGAAACTTTCAGGACACTGGACCATCATAAGAAGAAAAATTTTAGAGGCGGCAGAAAGTAAAGCGCAGGAAGCAGACTTAGTTGAAGATGTAATATAATGAAGCATTACACTCAAGACTATCATTTACTTTGGGACCATAGGGACTTCTTGAATTTCTCTTCCCCTCCTCTAAAGATAGTGTAACGATGTAACAGTGTCTTCAGTGAAGCATGATATCAAGTACCTATATGTCTGTGGGGTTAAATGATGATCATATTTCCTAACACTCGATTATACACAGAAAAAGCTGAAGCCTGTCTGCATTCTGCTCACTTTGCATGTATCATGTACTGGTGTGTTGCTCCATTGTCCCCATTATGTCAAGCAAGCTGCCTTACTAAAACCAGATGATATATTTGGATGATCGATTTTGTTATTTATTTTTTTGAGCCATGTAAATATATAGACATACTGTATATTGGTTTGAACATGAAGTAAACATGAGTATTCTTTATGCTATCTTCATATTTTTTATCTTTTTTTTTCCTTTTGTAAGAAAGTATATGTCTTTTGTACATGTGTGTACAAAAATCTCAATCTTTTGCTGGAGTGTGTTTCCTTTAAGATATTTTTGTTCTAGACTATGAAAAGGTACATTGCAGCAACTCACTTGAGAGGAATTGGTAAACTTTTTGGGAACTGCTTTTGCTATGCTTACTCATGGTTTAGAGTACTAATTTATGTATTTATTTTTTGTAATTTACATATTCTATTGTCAGAGTTCATAGATTTCAACTGCAAACTTTGTATGGTGCATGAAATTGCTCCATTTCATATATTATGGAATATCGTATTGTCAAAAATTGCATTGTGAATTTTACTATATATATATATATATATATATATATATATATATATATATATATATATATATATATATATATATATATATATATACACACACGAGTTTTGATATGTATTAATTTACATGATAAGAATGTAATTACGTATGAGTTATATATATATATATATATATATATATATATATATATATATATATTATATATATATATATATATATATACGGTATATAAATATTATATATATATATATACGGTATATAAATATATATATATATATATATATATATATATACGGTATATATATATATATATATATATATATATATATATATATATATATATATATATATATATATATATATAAATATATATATATACACAAGTTTTGATATGTATTAATTTACATGATAAGAATGTAATTACGTATGAGTTATTTGTGTCATAAGTAGCTAAAGCCAGTATTGATAGAGATGCTAGAAGTTTATGACTTTAAGAATATATAAGAAACTTGAACACAGATATTCATTTGCAAGTTAGTATTATTGTTTTTAGTGCAGTAAATGTGTATAGTGTCTGCATGTACTGTTTGCTTGTTTTTTAATTGTGACAAAAACTGGAAGTGATAATCATGAAGATTCTTTGCAGATAATAAAACCATAGGTCCCAGACTGTAGTCAATGAGGTACCTGGATGTAATTGTTACCAATATTAAAGTAACACAAACGACTGTAGACTGTATCCTTTCTTTTGGGAGGGACCCAAAATTGTAGTCATCCCTAACTATTGTCATTGAACATACCTGGACATATTTGTTACTGATATTAAATTCACAAACGATTGCAGACTTTATTTCGTCTTATCAGAAAGACCTAACTTGTTCAAGTATTGAAAACTTATTTTTAGCCACTGGCGATATTAATGAAACAAATTTTCTTGGTATTTGTGTGCAATTGCTTTGGAGAATGAAAACTTGTAATTTGTCTGTACAGAGTTGACATTTCACCCTTATTGCATTGTGCAGTTTTGACTTCTTTTTTTTTTATATATTTATTGTTTTGTAATTTTTTTCGTTTGTGATTGTTGTTAAGTTTAAAATACTATAACATCTTTTACGTCTGTTCTCTTTGTGATACCGTATGTAAAGTATTTTTGTCTTTCTGTATGGTTGTGATGTAATACTATCATGAAGATTTTTTCCTAATATCATGTATGGAATTTTTACATTACAGCCTCCATATAAAAATTTGAATCCCATTTTAAAAGTAAAAACTCTCCAGTAAAAAACAGAGCACCCTTCAAAACTTATAGAAAATCGTATACTTATTGTTGTATTTCAGTTTCAATTTTTCATTGACCATTATGAAATCATATCCAGATTGTGAATGGAGCGACATTATGTATAATGCTTGGTGACCATACCACTTTCCTGATTAAAGCACGTCTCTTACAATTGAATTTTGATTTAAATGTAAATATCCAGTGCCATTTTGGTCAAAAGAGTAATTAACTTTGGATTATCTGTGATCTTGTACATTTTTGGATACCTACGTACACATAGAATTTGCTACTTTTAATGACGGTAGATGCAGACAGGTTGGAGCTAGGAAAATAAGGCTGGGTACCCTTCCTAATACGCCACGTCGGGCTCACGAGTTTGTTATTAAGCATATTGAGGTTTTATACCTTGTTTATAATTTAAGCAAGAATCTACAGAGGCTTGCAGGGTGGTCACAGCAATAATAAGAGAAGTGAAGTAACATTTTCGTTCTGTTATCAAGAAAAGAATTCAGAACGTGAGAAATTGCCATCCCCTTACACCTATATGTCTTAATTGCCTCTCAGAACTATTTGATGGATTTTTTCGACCCAGCCATCAGGGATAAATTATATTAATAAACTGGAAAAGCCTAGGGATAAAACAGAGAACTTGAAAGTGGAAGCTTTATTGAATAATTTTTTCTTTTTTCTTTCCCAAAGTAGTCATATAGACTAATAAATGTACTTGGCTTTCAAACATTTATTTGTAGCTGAACTTGGAGTGACTTGAATGTAAAATATTTGTAAAAAAAATAATATGTTGATTTACACTAAAGTGTTTTAATTGACTGTTATTGCAAGAAATTAGCATGGTGCAGTTCACTGGTTAAGCGTAAATATTCATGATTGGCAGTATCTCATCGCTTTCTTCTGAAGGTAGCATAGAACTGAAATCTTGTCCAAGAAATCGGATCTTATAAAGAAGGGTAACTACAGAGTCCTCCTGGGTTATTCATATTTACAATGAAGTGACTAAACCTACCTAATTCTGAGCTAACCTAATAGTTTATGGGGTTATTGAACTTTACATGGGGTTCTGGAGTGGGGTTTACTCATCTTTACAAAATCCAAGATATATACTGTACTGATCATATTTTGACAGCTTTTAAATTTTGTATTGGCTTTTGAATAGTCATTTTTATAAGTATAATTTGACTTGTTAAAAGCTAGAGTTTTATTGTGCGTAATTTTTTTGTATGAAGTAGACCAGTAATATGAAGGCTCGGCAATTAGCAAGTGATCTGTAATGGTGCCCAAGCTTTCAGTGCATAATGATCCAGTTAATATAGCACTTAACCAGTGTAATGCATGTGCTTTAATTACTGATAAATTCATATTTAAGTTTTTTCTTAAGCAGTCAGGTTACAAAGAAATGCTATTATTTTATATATCACAAGGTACATAATATGGATTTGTGTACTCCATGCATTTTTCTTAATACTGCCATGGGTATTGTAGCAGAAGTGTCCTCGTCATAGATTTTCTGCTTCCCCTCCCTCGTACAGTTATTATTCTTAGGCACTTAAAAAATGCTACAGTTTGTTAGTGCATTGGAGATTTGGTTACAACCTAATTTGTTATGAAATACTTTAGTAAAATTAGTGGAATATACCAATAACAGTGTGCTTTTCCCTGTCATGCTTAGTAATGTGAGTAGATATGACAACACTTTCGTATTCATATTATCTAGTTCATTTTGAAGCACTCCTGATATCAAGGTGCTGAAGTTCTGGACATTATTTTCCCTACAACTTCAGATAAGTTAGATATTTTGGAGATTTATATTGTTAATGAGTCAGTTTTTTTATCATTAATCTGTGTATGAAAAATTATGTATTGAGAACACTTATAAAAACATTTACCACTGTTTTAGTGTGAAATTAAATGTACAGTATAATAAAAACACCAAAGTAACATAAACCACTGTACAAATTGTGAGAAACTTTCCAACCAGTTTTCACAATTAGCAGTAAAGCTTAAAAATAAGCAAAAAACTATCAGCCCATAAAGTCAGGATATTTTAGTGTACAGTACTTCTTTAAAAATTATCAAGTATTATCAAGCTCATTAATGATATAAATCTGTGAAGTAGGCAACAGTAGTCATATTTACAGTATAGCACCATACCCTTTTATGCATAACCTACATTTTTATAGCTTGCCCATATAGTTACATAAAGCATATAATGTTGATATATGTATTGAGATTTTTTTATATGGAATCCCTCCTTCATTAGTCAACAAGGCAAATAAGGAAAATATATAATAGCATTGGGAAATAAGTGTGACATATTGTTGTTGGAAAAGGAAGTCTGTGCAGCAATTTCATGAGAATAATCGACTGTTTTATTATGTAAGACTACAGTTTGCAATAGTCTGATAATGTCAAATCTATGATTGCTTACTTATCTTATTCATTTGATATACAGTATGAAACAGTGGAAGGGGACATAAGCGTAAATGTAACACATAATCTATTATCTCGTCAGTTTTTTCATACAACAATTCGGTTCATTAAGGTTCCCTTGACGCTACTTATTAGGGGCCTATTATAATCACGTATAAAATAGTCATATAAAATTCATTGGTAACACATCTCAGCTGTTTTGAGACATTAATATTTGACTAGTTGGATATGCCATATGCACTCAGTGTTACTTTCCTGTTCCATACCTTTAGCAAGTTTACAAGTCTAATAAACAACATTATTTGGGGACTTATTAATTTAAATCCGGTATGGTTATTTAAATTCTTAAATTGATTTACCAGGTATTCCTAACAGGCGCAACATAAAGCCAACAATTGTCAGTAGATCCTTTTTACTTGTGACTGAGTATGTTTAATAGTTTTCAAATGCTTTTATATATGGAAATCTTGTATTGGGATTGATAAATTAATTTTGGTGAATATAAAACAATATTGTTTATTAGACATCTCATATAACCTTCATGTACATATAGGGTGACTATTTGTTATTGTCTACATGAAGACTTGCTGGTTTTGGCTTAAAGCTATGCTACTGGATCCCCTTCCTGACACCAGCTCTCTCCAATTATCTGGGTCAGGGACTGGCTTGCTTCCCCTAGTGCTTGGATATATATATATATATATATATATATATATATATATATATATATATATATATATATATATATATATATATATATATATATATATATATATATATATATATATATATATATATATATATATATATATATATATATATATATATATATACACAGTGAACCCTTGCCATATCGCGGTTCACCTTTCACGAATTCAGTGCATCGCGGTTCACCTTTCACGAATTCAGTGCATCGCGGATTTTTTTGGTGTGCTTTTTTTTTTCTGGGAATATGTGAGAATATTAAAATATTAAAATTTTCAGTATTTTCATTATTTTATATAGAAAAAAATTTTCATTACTATATTGATAAAAAAAAAGTATTTCCCAGACTAAGAATAATAAAACAGTAAAAAATAGTAAAAAACATAAATTTAAACATGTAACTCTGCACCATAGAAAGTATGATACCGGTATCGGCGTTTCAGAAACGCAAAGGGTTGCCCCTACGTGAGCTAGCACATATTAAAATTTCCAGTATTTTCATTATTTTATTGGTAAAAAAAAGTATTTCCTAGCCTAAGAATAATGAAAGAGCAGAAAACATAAATTTAAACATGTAACTCAGTATTGCACCATGTAAAATACGATACCGGTATCGGCTTTTCGGAAAACGAAAAGGGTCGCACGTACGTGGGCTAGTACATATTAAAATTTCCAGTATTTTCATTATTTTATTGATAAAAAAAATTTCATAGCCTAAGAATAATAAAACTAAAAAATTGTAAAAAACATAAATTTGAACATGTAATTCACAGTATTGCACCATTTAAAATATTGTACGATAGCATACACTGTATTGACATCTTGGAAAACGCAAAGGGTTGCACCTACGTGAGATAGTTCATGGGATGTTATTGGCTGATGGGTGGGAGACGACGAATCACAGAATTGTTTTTCGTTCTGTATCATGGGGTCTGATTGGCTTTATGATTGAAGCTTCATTCTCCCAGCATTGTCTCGCCTCACTCATTCAGTCAACTCACTCGTTCGCGTTGTGCTTGTGATTTTGTGAAACTTTCGTATTTCAACCTCTGCAATGCCTCCCAAACGTCCTTCATCTTCTACTGCTTCTGATAGTAAGCCTAAGCGCCAAGAGAAAGATGTTAACCATAACAGAAAAGGTAAAAGTGTTAGATATGCTGAAGGAAGGAAGAAGGTTCAACGAATCTACTGTTCGATACATCGAAAAGGACGAGGCAAATATCAGGAAAACAGCGACTATTTCTTTTAGTAAAACAGCGAAGAGGATCGTAACACCCTGCAATAAGACAATAGTGCAGATGGAATCTGCTTTGGCCCTGTGGATTGCTGATTGCAGGAAGAACATCAGCTTAGACACCAATATCATACAAACAAAGGTGAAGAAGCTGTATGAGACATTTGCTGCAAACGAACCCGACGACGACAGTGGTGACCATGAGGAGGAGAGAGAAGAAGATACCGACGACCCACAACCAGGATCCTCCAGTGATTTTCCACTGAGGAAACAATCGTTCGTTCCAAGCAAGGGATGGTTCGCCAAATTTCAAAAACGCTTTTGGCTAAAGAGCGTTTCAGTGCATGGTGAAGCTGCCTCTGCAGATACAGCTGCAGCTGAAGAATATGTAAAGAATGACTTCAAGAAAATTATTGCTGAGGGCAAATATGCTCCTGAGCAAGTCTTTAACATGGATGAGACTGGGTTATTTTGGAAGAGAATGCTGTCTCGCACTTTTCTCTTCAAGGAAGAAGCTAAAGCCCTGGGATTTAAAGCGCACAAAGGCCGCGTTACTCTCGTCACGTGTGGGAATGCTGCGGGCTTCATGTTAAAGCCAGAGCTTATCTGGAAGTCTAAGAACTCTAGGGCTTTAAAGAACAAAAACAAGAATCAGCTGCCAGTGTATTGGATGCATAACCCTAAGGCCTGGATCACGAAAAGCCTCACATCGGACTGGTTTCACCAATGCTTTATCCCTAAGGTCTAAGTTTATCTTGCAGAGAAGGGCCTTGAATTTAAAGTCCTTCTTTTGATGGATAATGCTGGTGGCCTCGCAACTGATCTTGAATATGATGGTGTTCAAATAGAGTTCCTGCCACTGAATACAACATCACTGATTCAGCCTATGGATCAAGGCGTTATTTGTGCGTTCAAGGCCCTCTACACACGAAATGCCCTTGCGAACCTGGTTGACTCCGTGGATGCGGACAAAGAATTCGTACTGAAGACCTACTGGCGTAAATACACAATTGCTACATGCCTTCAAAATATTCAGAATGCAATCAAAGAGATGAAGCCGGCCACAATCAAGCCAGCTGGAAGAAATTGTGGATCGAATTCATCTACGACTGCAAGGGATTTGCTCCTGACAAAGACCATAACTCGGCAGTTGCGAAAGCTGTGAAGTTGGCTGCATTTCTAGGAGGAGAAGGCTTTAAAGATATGACTCACAAAGACGTGAATGAATTGATCGACTGTCACTCGCAGCCTTTGACTAATGAAGACTTGGAGGAAATGCCAAAATCAGCGAGCGAAGAAGAGAAAGAAGAACAAGCAGAGGAAACACACGAAGAATTCGAAGAACCTGGCCTTACACTCAAATGTCTTGCAGCCATACATGAACATGTGAAAGAACTCCAACAACTGTCGAAGGTGCACGACGATAATATGGTTTGTTTAGTGACCTTCTGCAATCTTCTCGACGATGCCATGACTCCTTACAAGACCATCTTCGCACAAAAGAAGAAAGAGCAACAGCAACTCCCCATTACCATGTTCTTCTCTCGCAAAAAGCAGCCGTAAAGCTGTCATTGGCTGTGGAGTATATGGCTATGGTGTATGTACACGTCATCACCACCTCATTCATGGTAAGTTTACCTATTACGTTCATATAAATTTATGCTTGCGTGCTGTTATTAATAAAGTAAAGGGTGGTTTGTTAACAGTGCAGGGAAGATTTATACAGTAAAGGTAAAAATAAATGTAAAATACCTATATATATTTTGCTCCTACTTCGCGGATTTTCACCTATCGCGGCCAATCCCGGAACCAAACCCCCATGATAAACGAGGGAGCACTATAAATATATATATATATATATATATATATATATATATATATATATATATATATATATATATATATATATATATATATATATATATATATATATTGCACTTTTTATGTTAGTTTAAATAATGCAATATTGAACATATACTGTCGGAAAATGTTAGGAACAAATTAAAATTCAGAGTATTATTCCCTGGGAAAAAATGCATTGAAGTAAATACTGTACTGTTGTTAGATAAATTGAGATTGTATTAGGTAAATTCAAGTACAATTTAGTCATTTATGCATAAATTCAATTACATTAGAGGTTAGGAATAGGCGTCTCACTTCCCGTCACTGTTCTGACCAATCCGTCTACATTATTTCATTACAGTCTTCTTCGCCGTATCTCTCACTCAATATTTCTAGTCCCACTTCATCTCTCCAGTTGTTGCCAGTTCAAAATCTTCGTTGCAATATGAAGTTGACTCTTTTTAATCAGTTTTATCAGCTCTTTTGTTGTTCCTCTGTAGTATTTCCTCATTGGTCCACCTTTCCTCCCGCAACATACTGAACCCTTTGCCGTTGTCTTGTCTGAGCTGCATGACTCCTCTCCGTAGTAATACTTACTAAAATATATATATATATATATATATATATATATATATATATATATATATATATATATATATATATATATATATATATATATATGTGTATAATCATGACAGAGAGAATAGGATTGAAGTTGTTTACTGATTGATGGAATATGTAAGGAAAACTATAAAATTATACAAGTATTTTCGTTAATGTTTTGTACCAGTTACTGCTAGCAAAAATTCTCACAAAGTGCTTTGTACTGTGCTGATTGTATTTAATAATAAACTGTGCATTATAAACAGTTTTCTTTAACAGTTTTCAGGCTCTCGTTATATTCCAGTATTTTATGCTCATTTGCCAAGATATTTTACAAGTATCTGGGATAACTACAAGATAGGTAATATACCCTATGCACAGACGGAGATCCATGACAAACTTTCCATGTAAATCCTCATAATAGGCCTCTAAAGCAGGAGAGCAAGGTCAATCAGCCAAACACTCAAATGAAACAAAAGTTTTGGACAGTCGAACAGGTATTTATTACTAGTTGCAATTATACAAGACTACTTGTCTAGATTTTGTATTAATATAATAATGCATATGGTTGGAGGTTTTAAATTATTTCAAGCAAGATAGGTGGCTGTAGTTAGTGAGCCTAAAGCAGTCGCTACAGACAGAAGGATACAGTTGTCACTAGAAGAAATACAGTATTTATTTTGGCCTCTGAGCGGGAGGCAAAAATACCTCCTTTGTTCCCCTGTGACGAAAAAGTTTACTAAATGGAGCAGAGTGAGTGGACTGGGAATCCCCTCCTATGTATATTCCTCCCACAAAGTAAAGATATTTGCTTTGTCTCGGCCATCCCCTTATAAGGCAGATTATGGTTATTGTAT
>JAXCGZ010014147.1:0-33774 GCA_037179515.1 Halocaridina rubra | reverse complement strand
TAGAGGTCATAGTTTGAAGCTTCGTAAGAAAACTTGTTTGCAGGATGTAAGGAAATACTTTTTTCAGAGTAAGAGTAGTTGATAATTGGAATTCGCTAAGCGAGGAGGTAGTTAATGCTATCTCAATTCATAGTTTTAAGGACAGGTATGATAAGTATGACTAAGTCTAAAATGGAACCGATCAGGAGACGGGAAGATACGAGCTTTGGGATCTTTCCCGTAAACACAATTAGGTAATCACAATTAGGTAATCACAGGAGCTGAATATGGAAAATGATGCCATGAAAACGTCCTTTGCTGATGCACTAAAGGGGAATGTGGCAGTAAAAGAGGCTGTAAAGGTGGTGGCACTGGAAAACATACAAACAGTTGACTATAAAGAGACAGTAATCGAAAAAATGAAAGACGTTGTGATGGAAAGGGCAAACCCACTCATCAGACAGGCACTTGATAAGGAGAAGACAGTGGTAATCTCAGGCATAAGTGAATCCCAGGAGCCAACATGGCAGGGGAGACTTGAAGAAAATAAAGCTAACGTTGTAGACCTGATAAGAAAGCTTGGAGTAGTATGTGGTCCTGAGGATATTGTAAACATACACCAACTAGGTAAATATTCGAGGGAAGGAAAGCCGAGACCAACAAAAGTAACCTTTGAGAGAGGGGAGACATGTAGGGAAATATTGTTGAGAAAAAAAACTCTAAAAGACCTTCAAGAATGCAAAGAAGTGTTCATTAGACGATACAGAACACAGGAAGAGATGGGAAAGATCAAAAACTTGTTGCAAGAGGCAAGAAGGTTAAATGATGAAAGAAATGAAGAAGAGAAGAAAAATTTTCGTTACGGAATACTTCCAGACAAAGGGGAGATAAAGAAGATAATGACAGAAGATCAGGGGATGGGGCCTCATTAAGATTGTTATACACAAATGCTGATGGATTAGCTGGTAAGGCAGTAGAATTAAAAGATAGGATTCACAACAGTAAGGCAGATATAGTAGCAATTACAGAGACTAAGTTGAGTGAGGACATAAACAGTGTCACAGTTTTTCCTAAGGGCTTCAGAATACTAAGGGTCGAAAGATCTGAGAGGACTGGTGGAGGGATAGCACTGCTCATAAGTGAGAGGATTCAAGTTGAAGAAATAAACTTGGCTATAGAAAGTGAGTTCAGGGAATTTCTTGTTGCTCGCATAAATACTGGGTCAGAGAGCATTATAATAACTGTTGTATACAACCCACCAAGGAACCAAAATAGGCTTGAAATTTATGAGGAAAGTCATATAGGTACGATTGAAGTCATAAACTCAGTTGTTAACATGGCGCGGGAGAAAAAATGTAGGATTTTGATTATGGGAGACTTTAATCATAAAGAGATAGATTGGATAAATCTTGACCCACACAGTGGTGAGGACTCATTTGGGGCAAGATTCCTAGATTGCGTACAAGGGAATTTCCTACACCAACATGTAATGGAACCAACAAGAGCCAGGGGTGGGGATGAGCCATCACTACTTGATCTGGTGTTCACAGATAATGTGTTGGATATTGAAAATATTGAGTATGAACCACCAATTGGAAAGAGTGACCACTGTGTGTTGTTGATGGAGTATATCATTGAAGACATTCTTCCTGAGAGTAGAGGCACTGAGGACATGAGGAGGAACTATCAGAAAGGAGATTACATCAAAATGAATGAGCTTTTTGCAGTTATTGACTGGAGAACCTTATTTTGCAACAAATCTGTACAAGAAATGTATGACATCTTTTGTGAGAAATATGGGAAGATAGTAGATTGCTGCATACCTGTCACCAAAGTAGGTGTAATTCATGCCAGAGAGAAATGGTTCGATAATGGGTGTAAAAGAGCTAAGGAGTGGAGAGACAAATGCTGGAAAAGGTATAGGAGGAGAAAAAACATAAATGCCTGGCAAACCTACAAAAGAGCAAGAAATGACTACCTAAGTAAAAGGAGAGAGGCAGAGAAAGATTATGAGAGGGACATCACCAGGAAGGCTAAAGAAAATCCCAAGCTTTTCCACAGCTTTATCAGAGGAAAACTGAAGGTAAAAGAACAGGTTTTAAGGCTAAAGAGAGCGGATGGAAGCATCACTGAGACGGACGAAGAGATCTGCAAAGAATTGAACAAGGAGTTTCAGTCAGTATTTACAGTAGAAAATACCCCACCCCCTCAGATTGCAGTGATAGAAGCTCAAGGGCCGGTATTAGAGAACATCAACCTTACAGCCACAGAGGTATGCAAAGCGCTGATGGATTTAGATGTTCATAAAGCTACAGGTCCTGATGACATATCCCCTCATGTGCTTAAAAAATGCGCAAACACAATATCAGTGGCACTAAGTATCATATTTAAGGAGTCATTGGAGTCGGGGGAGATTCCAAGATGCTGGAAACAAGCAAATGTGATACCTATCTTCAAAAAGGGAAGGAGGGATACGGCTCTGAACTATAGACCAGTTTCCTTGACCAGCATAGTTTGCAAACTTATGGAGAAACTACTAAGGAAACATATCTCTCTTCACTTGGAATCCTTCAACTTTTTGTCAGTGAGGCAACATGGCTTCAGAGAAGGAAGATCAACAGTAACAAACTTATTAGAATTTTATGATGAGGTAAGCCAAATCTTACAGGAAAGAGGGGGCTGGGCAGATTGCATATTCCTAGACTTCCAGAAAGCGTTTGACACTGTTCCACATGGGAGACTTATTAGGAAGCTGCAATCAATGGCTAGAATAGGTGGAAATGTCTTGGAATGGATAAAAACTTACTTAGAAGGAAGGGAACAGAGGGTTAGAGTAAGACACTCAGTGTCTGAATGGAGAAGAGTTAGTAGTGAAGTTCCACAGGGTTCAGTTTTAGGGCCACTTTTGTTCCTTGTATATGTAAATGACCTACCAGAGTCTGTAAATTCATTCATGAATATGTTTGCAGATGATGCAAAGATTGTGAAGAAAGTAAAAAACGAGAACAATGGTAGAGAACTTCAGGAGGATCTAAATAATCTGCATGAGTGGTCAGAAAAGTGGCTAATGAAATTCAATACCTCAAAATGTAAGGTAATGAGAATGGGTACAAGTGCAAGAAGGCCCAAGCTTGACTACTCGGTGGCTGGAGTACAACTTCAAGAGACAGAAAATGAGAGAGATCTAGGAGTAAACATACTGGCAGATTTGTCTCCAGAAATACATATAAATGGCGTAGTAAGGGCAGCATATGCATTCTTATCAAATGTAAGGGTAGCCTTCAGGCACATGGACAAGGAAATGTTCAGAAATATTTATGTAACCTATGTGAGGCCAAAACTCGAATATGCAGCCCCCTTTTGGAATCCGCACTTGAAAAAGCACATAGCTAAGCTTGAAAAAGTTCAAAGACATGCCACGAAACTGGTGCCAGAAATACGCAATCTCGGTTATGATGAGAGGCTGAGGGAATTAGACTTGCCATCACTCGAAGCTAGAAGAGTAAGGGGGGATATGGTGACAGTCTTTAAATTCCTTCATGGTTATGATAGAGTGGATAGGGATCGATATTTCGATATGGCTGGCTCTAGAACTAGAGGTCATAGTTTGAAGCTTAGGAAGAAAACTTGTTTGCAGGATGTAAGGAAATACTTTTTCAGAGTAAGAGTAGTTGATAATTGGAATTCGCTAAGCGAGGAGGTAGTTAATGCTACCTCAATCCATAGTTTTAAGGACAGGTATGATAAGTATCACTAAGTCTAAAAATGGAACCGATCAGGAGACGGGAAGATACGAGCTTTGGGCTCTTTCCCGTAAACACAATTAGGTAATCACAATTAGGTAATCACACACACACACGCGCGTTCAGTGACACACGGAATTGCTCCTCTTAAATTTTTAACTGTTTCGAGTGACTAAGTGCTTAGTGGAAAACTTTACCATAATTTCAAGAAATATGAAATCGTGCAGAGTATTGTGAGTACAAAAACTAATATTTGTTGTAAGACGAGACTGTTCATATTAAAGGAAAAAAATTGAGAACTTTTTCGTGAGGAAGAGAGAGAAGCTGCCGTCCAGAGTCTGCCTTGAGGGAAATCTAGAAGAGTTGCCAGACGTGGAGCCTCACACCACATTACCTAATTTTTTGTGTAAACTGGGGAAAGCTCTTAAGCCGTTTTACCTGATCCTGTGGTTCTATATATTGTTAAAAACAGTATCCTTCCCATTTATATTAACTAGTTAGTTAGTTTGATACACGAAAAAATTGAATAATAAAAGAAAAAAAAATTACCAAATACCCACCTGTCAACAGTACTGAGTTAAGTTGCCAAGTAGTACAACAGTCCTATTTTCTTCATTTTTTTTTTTTTTTGCTTTTCTTTTAGCTTTCTCGTTTGCTATTTTGTTATTTTGTATATATATTGAGTTAAATGTAAAGTCTAAATCCCGTGATAACATATCTTGGTTAGCAAGTCAGTTTATCAGTTAGGAAGAATATATGACAGAAACAGGTGGGTGCCACCTCGAACACAAATTCGAATTTTTCCTTCAAGTCTGACTTTTGTTTTTCTTTTTCTTTTTATACTTAAATTACCGTGGTCAAGTTTTTAAGTTAAGATGTGTGTTACCAGAAAGGAGACAAACTGAGTCACTAAATAGCACTTATATGGAGATATAAAAATTCTGTGTGAAGGTAAATTAGAAGTTTTTCTCTTTTCTTTTTTTTTTTCCTCTTTCTCGTCTTCTTTCTATATTCTGTGAGAGGGAGAACATAAAAATGAAGCCATCTCTGTCCCAAACCTCTCCCACCCATGGGTCGGGAGAAGGGGTAGTCATCAGAGGACTTAAACAGAGAATCAAGAAGTTAGAGGAAATGGTTACAAACCTTGATGATAAAATTCGGAATATGGATGGAGAAATGAAAGAGAATGAAACACTCAGAGAACAAATAAGATCTTTGGAGGAAGCAAATAAAGCACAAGGGCAGGAGAGAAAGGAACTAGAAAAAAGAATAAAGAAGCTGGAAGGGGAAAAGAGTCAACTAGAATCTAGAATTTCTAAACAAGAAGATAAAAACAAACAGCTAAATGACAACCTAAAGGAATTAGATGTTAGTTCACTGCTATCTTCTGAGAGAGACGAGATTGCTGCTTGGAATGTTCAGATTAAGGAAAACATTGAACAGTTCAGAAAAGAGTTCCAGGAGCTGAATATGGAAAATGATGCCATGAAAACGTCCTTTGCTGATGCACTAAAGGGGAATGTGGCAGTAAAAGAGGCTGTAAAGGTGGTGGCACTGGAAAACATACAAACAGTTGACTATAAAGAGACAGTAATCGAAAAAATGAAAGACGTTGTGATGGAAAGGGCAAACCCACTCATCAGACAGGCACTTGATAAGGAGAAGACAGTGGTAATCTCAGGCATAAGTGAATCCCAGGAGCCAACATGGCAGGGGAGACTTGAAGAAAATAAAACTAACGTTGTAGACCTGATAAGAAAGCTTGGAGTAGTATGTGGTCCTGAGGATATTGTAAACATACACCAACTAGGTAAATATTCAAGGGAAGGAAAGCCGAGACCAACAAAGGTAACCTTTGAGAGAGGGGAGACATGTAGGGAAATATTGTTGAGAAAAAAAAGTCTAAAAGACCTTCAAGAATGCAAAGAAGTGTTCATTAGACGATACAGAACACAGGAAGAGATGGGAAAGATCAAAAACTTGTTGCAAGAGGCAAGAAGGTTAAATGATGAAAGAAATGAAGAAGAGAAGAAAAATTTTCGTTACGGAATACTTCCAGACAAAGGGGAGATAAAGAAGATAATGACAGAAGATCAGGGGATGGGGCCTCATTAAGATTGTTATACACAAATGCTGATGGATTAGCTGGTAAGGCAGTAGAATTAAAAGATAGGATTCACAACAGTAAGGCAGATATAGTAGCAATTACAGAGACTAAGTTGAGTGAGGACATAAACAGTGTCACAGTTTTTCCTAAGGGCTTCAGAATACTAAGGGTCGAAAGATCTGAGAGGACTGGTGGAGGGATAGCACTGCTCATAAGTGAGAGGATTCAAGTTGAAGAAATAAACTTGGCTATAGAAAGTGAGTTCAGGGAATTTCTTGTTGCTCGCATAAATACTGGGTCAGAGAGCATTATAATAACTGTTGTATACAACCCACCAAGGAACCAAAATAGGCTTGAAATTTATGAGGAAAGTCATATAGGTACGATTGAAGTCATAAACTCAGTTGTTAACATGGCGCGGGAGAAAAAATGTAGGATTTTGATTATGGGAGACTTTAATCATAAAGAGATAGATTGGATAAATCTTGACCCACACAGTGGTGAGGACTCCTTTGGGGCAAGATTCCTAGATTGCGTACAAGGGAATTTCCTACACCAACATGTAATGGAACCAACAAGAGCCAGGGGTGGGGATGAGCCATCACTACTTGATCTGGTGTTCACAGATAATGTGTTGGATATTGAAAATATTGAGTATGAACCACCAATTGGAAAGAGTGACCACTGTGTGTTGTTGATGGAGTATATCATTGAAGACATTCTTCCTGAGAGTAGAGGCACTGAGGACATGAGGAGGAACTATCAGAAAGGAGATTACATCAAAATGAATGAGCTTTTTGCAGTTATTGACTGGAGAACCTTATTTTACAACAAATCTGTACAAGAAATGTATGACATCTTTTGTGAGAAATATGGGAAGATAGTAGATTGCTGCATACCTGTCACCAAAGTAGGTGTAATTCATGCCAGAGAGAAATGGTTCGATAATGGGTGTAAAAGAGCTAAGGAGTGGAGAGACAAATGCTGGAAAAGGTATAGGAGGAGAAAAACTATAAATGCCTGGCAAACCTACAAAAGAGCAAGAAATGACTACCTAAGTAAAAGGAGAGAGGCAGAGAAAGATTATGAGAGGGACATCACCAGGAAGGCTAAAGAAAATCCCAAGCTTTTCCACAGCTTTATCAGAGGAAAACTGAAGGTAAAAGAACAGGTTTTACGGCTAAAGAGAGCGGATGGAAGCATCACTGAGACGGACGAAGAGATCTGCAAAGAATTGAACAAGGAGTTTCAGTCAGTATTTACAGTAGAAAATACCCCACCCCCTCAGATTGCAGGGATAGAAGCTCAAGGGCCGGTATTAGAGAACATCAACCTTACAGCCACAGAGGTATGCAAAGCGCTGATGGATTTAGATGTTCATAAAGCTACAGGTCCTGATGACATATCCCCTCATGTGCTTAAAAAATGCGCAAACACAATATCAATGGCACTAAGTATCATATTTAAGGAGTCATTGGAGTTGGGGGAGATTCCAAGATGCTGGAAACAAGCAAATGTGATACCTATCTTCAAAAAGGGAAGGAGGGATACGGCTCTGAACTATAGACCAGTTTCCTTGACCAGCATAGTTTGCAAACTTATGGAGAAACTACTAAGGAAACATATCTCTCTTCACTTGGAATCCTTCAACTTTTTGTCAGTGAGGCAACATGGCTTCAGAGAAGGAAGATCAACAGTAACAAACTTATTAGAATTTTATGATGAGGTAAGCCAAATCTTACAGGAAAGAGAGGGCTGGGCAGATTGCATATTCCTAGACTTCCAGAAAGCGTTTGACACTGTTCCACATGGGAGACTTATTAAGAAGCTGCAATCAATGGCTAGAATAGGTGGAAATGTCTTGGAATGGATAAAAACTTACTTAGAAGGAAGGGAACAGAGGGTTAGAGTAAGACACTCAGTGTCTGAATGGAGAAGAGTTAGTAGTGGAGTCCCACAGGGTTCAGTTTTAGGGCCACTTTTGTTCCTTGTATATGTAAATGACCTACCAGAGTCTGTAAATTCATTCATGAATATGTTTGCAGATGATGCAAAGATTGTGAAGAAAGTAAAAAACGAGAACAATGGTAGAGAACTTCAGGAGGATCTAAATAATCTGCATGAGTGGTCAGAAAAGTGGCTAATGAAATTCAATACCTCAAAATGTAAGGTAATGAGAATGGGTACAAGTGCAAGAAGGCCCAAGCTTGACTACTCGGTGGCTGGAGTACAACTTCAAGAGACAGAAAATGAGAGAGATCTAGGAGTAAACATACTGGCAGATTTGTCTCCAGAAATACATATAAATGGCGTAGTAAGGGCAGCATATGCATTCTTATCAAATGTAAGGGTAGCCTTCAGGCACATGGACAAGGAAATGTTCAGAAATATTTATGTAACCTATGTGAGGCCAAAACTCGAATATGCAGCCCCCTTTTGGAATCCGCACTTGAAAAAGCACATAGCTAAGCTTGAAAAAGTTCAAAGACATGCCACGAAACTGGTGCCAGAAATACGCAATCTCGGTTATGATGAGAGGCTGAGGGAATTAGACTTGCCATCACTCGAAGCTAGAAGAGTAAGGGGGGATATGGTGACAGTTTTTAAATTCCTTCATGGTTATGATAGAGTGGATAGGGATCGATATTTCGATATGGCTGGCTCTAGAACTAGAGGTCATAGTTTGAAGCTTCGGAAGAAAACTTGTTTGCAGGATGTAAGGAAATACTTTTTCAGTGTAAGAGTAGTTGATAATTGGAATTCGCTAAGCGAGGAGGTAGTTAATGCTACCTCAATCCATAGTTTTAAGGACAGGTATGATAAGTATCACTAAGTCTAAAAATGGAACCGATCAGGAGACGGGAAGATACGAGCTTTGGGCTCTTTCCCGTAAACACAATTAGGTAATCACAATTAGGTAATCACATAAACATTCGAAACCAAAAACTTTGAACGAAACAATACTATTGATATTGGTAAATTTTCTCTTATATGAGAAACATTACTAATTTCTATATTTCCCCAGGTAGAAGTTGCCCAATCGAGTGGATTCAAGCAAAGTGTGTTTAGGTCTAGTGAAACATATTTTAACATTTAAAAAATGCTGAATTTGGCAAAGACAACCACTGAAACACCTTCAACGCGATTTTGTTTAGCCATTTTGCTTCATTACAACAAAAGAGAGCTGCTGTGGTAATATTATTTAATAGTTTTTTAAGCTGTTTCTGTGCACTAAAAAAAATGACTGATTGCTGTCTATTAACAGTATACAATATTGGACTGATATTGCCACCCTAATGATAATATGGTATTGGCTTGATATTACCACCCTAATTACGATACTATATTGGCTTGATATTGCCACCCTAATTATAAGATCTTGGCATGATATTGTCACCCTAACTATAAGATGATATTGGCTTGATATTACCACCCTACTTATGATACAATATTGGCTTGATATTGCAACCCTAATTATAAATTATACTGGCTTGATATTACCACCCTAATTACGATGCAACATTGGCTTGATATTGCAATCTAATTATCATGTGATATTGGCTTGATATTACCACTAATTATGATACAATAGTGGCTTGATATTATCAACCTAATTACTTTGTGATATTAGCTTGATATTCCCACCCTAATTACGATGTGATATTGACTTGATATTGCCACCCTAATTACGGTACAATAGTGGCTCGATTTTACCATCCTAGCTATGATACAATAATCGCTTGATCTAACCATCTTAATTACGGTATTATAGTGGCTTGATGTTGCCACCCTAATTACGATACAATAATGACTCAATATTACCACACCAGTTACCTTGCAACATTGGCTTAATATTACCATCCTGATTATGATGTGATATTGGCTTGATATTGCCACCCAAATTACAGTACAATAGTGGCTTGATTTTGCCATCCCAATTATGATACACTAATCGCTTGATCTAACCACCCTAATTATGGTATTATAGTGGCTTGATATTGCCACCCTAATTACGATACAATAGTGACTCTATTACCGCACCAATTACGATACAATATTGGCATGATATTACCACTCCAATTTATGCATTGGCATATGGACAGGGTGAATGAGTAGGTTAATATTATAATGAACAAGGTGTTTTAAATGAATGTTAATTATCACCCATCGTAGGGTTAATATTTGTATTATGCAGCATTCAGGTTAGTTGGGTTAGGTTAGGTTAGTCAAAACAGTTTGGTTAGGCTAGAAGGGTGCTTAAAACGAATCTTTAACCTTTGGTTTAGATTCGTTTTATGCACCCTTTCGTAACTTTGTATTTGAGTTAGGTTAGGTTAGATTAGGTTAGTTTTGTTAGTTTGGTTAGGTTAGCAAGAGGGCATTAAGCGAATCTTAACCCTTTGTAGTTCCTAAGTGTGAACTCACATCCATTAAAGTATGTGATACAATAATCCATTGCAAGTATCGTATATATATATATATATATATATATATATATATATATATATATATATATATATATATATATATATATATATATATATATATATATGCCTCACCGTATTCCCTGCGTGTCGTAAAAGGCGACTATAAGTGGATGGGGCGGGGGGACTGGGAATCCCCCCCCCTTGTACCAACCTCCTGTGAGGCGTCAAAGAAGAAGGGGAGTGGGGGGGAGATTAACTTCTCCCCAAACTGTTTTCCTTTTTTGATGTCGGCTACCCCCCAATTTAAGGGGGAAACAGCCAAGGTATATGTATATATATATATATATATATATATATATATATATATATATATATATATATATATATATTATATATATATATATATATATATATATATATATCAGCTTAATTTGTATCATACAATGATATGTTCCCTTGGCTCCAGTGGTTTGATCATATGTGCAGTATAATAAAAGAGCTGATGAACCAGTACCTCTTCCGGCCCCATCCCTTTCGATTTGCACCAGGAAGAAAAGTCAAGGGAAGGATTACTATCTCTTAGCCTCCTTGTCCTTTGACTTACTATTTTTTGATGTACTGTACAGAGAATATGTTCTCGACCACATCTAGGGAATATTCCTTTCTAGGAAGGTCTCTTAATTTTAAGGATTACTTTTGCTATATCTAATATTTATAGTTAAGTGTACTGAGATTACCAATGGAGTTAGCATTGTTATTTTCATAAAAAATGTTGATTTTGCTTAAGCATCAGCACATTCAGACATTGATAGCGGTAAAATGCTTGTCTTTTCTGACAGAGGTGATTGAATCTTACAGCATAAGTACTCGATTATCTACAGATATGCTGTTGATTACCTTTTACAATGTAAGGAATACTGTTGTAGCGAGAATTATGACGTGAACTCTCGTCATAATATTATGCAGTCCCACATTCCTACCAATAAGTAGTGTTCATATAGGTTGATGATCAAAGAGATGAATGGAAAGGGTCCTGAAGACCCAAAGAAGTGAATTCTTTCTTTTTATCTTTTAAATTTAAGTTATAGATTTGTCTTTTACGAATCTATCATTCTCTGCTATAGACTTTAGAATATAAATGGTCTTCTTAATTCCAATGCCATCTTTAATGCTTTATTATTTCGAAAACTTTCATTACCACTAGTGATACACAAGAAAGTTTGGTATGTAATATACCCTTATGTTTATTTTCTTAAACATCCATTATATAATTATTTGTGGCTTCAGTATATCCATTTTCATTAAGTAGATTGTACTATATTTGACATTTTTAAAATTTTGTGAAAGACTCTTAATACCATAAACATTATAATATCTGTCTTTTAGTTTTTAAAATAAATAATGGAATATTACCGGAATGGCTCTTCTCATTGCCAACAGTTAATCAAGTGCGTATCAGTAACGTCAACACCAGATATCAGAATTCTTTTTACGTGCCCAGAACTTCCACTGATATTGGGGCAAGAGCCTTAAATGTAATGGGCCCGAGACTTTGGAACTCTTTACCCGCAAACTTAAGAAGCTGCCAAACATTACCCTCTTTTAAATCTCATCTTTTAAATCACCTACTTAATAAGTGATTTTAGTCTCATTATTATCCTCCCATTGGGTAGACGAAGTGTACGTATGGTTGTTTTAATGTGTAAATATTTTGATTATGTGCTTTGCAAATTTCATTTGTTTCATTTTGACATTTTACATTTGTAATTTGTAATTAGATTAATTATCATGTAATAGCCATTTTTGATGGAATAAAGTTTTTGACCTCTCTGCTGGCTAGTACAGTGGTAACGCGCTGGCTTCGCATTCACGAGGTCGAAAGATCGGTCCCCGTCCAAGACCGAGAGTTTAAGCTGTTTACTGGCAGGAACTGCTGTGGTTGGACATCACAGTGGGGGGTTGGGGCTTGCCCTGGCTGACGAATACCCATTGTAAAATGGAAATAAAGTTTAAAAAAAAAACTCTCTCTCTCTCTCTCTCTCTCTCTCTCTCTCTCTCTCTCTCTCTCTCTCTCTCTCTCTCTCTCTCTCTCTCTCTCTCTCTCTCTCTCCTCTCTCTCTCTCTCTCTCTCTCTCTTTTGTATTGTTCTCTAGATTGTCAATTTAATAAATATTTAAATTTTTCTGCCCCGCACAAGGTTTTGTCTGGTTCTGGTGTGCATGATGGCTCAGAAATACACGAAGCATAGGTAGCCGTGGCAGCTTTGACCCTTGCTGGAGCAACCGTGGAATGCTATGCCCCAGATGTTTCCCAGATGCACACTATTTATCTTACTAAGGTGAGAGGTCGTTCAACAAATATAAGTTTCAATTATTTCAGTTTACATACTATTTGTAGTGTAAGGTTCTTAGATATTAATTTTTTATAACATATTAGTCTTTGATAATTTTGGAGATAATGTTATGATGCTTCAGACTTAATTGAGAGACCATTTAGCAGAACTTCTTGTACATGTAAATCGTATCTCTTTTCCTTGCCAGTTGCTTGTTATATCCAGTCCTGAATTTTTTATCAACTTTTTTTTTTTTACTTATTTGGAGATAATAGAAAATGCTCCATTTAATGCAGGCAGTTGACCATAACAAAATAAAGGGACGTTACTCTGAATCTTTGTATCTGTAATATGTCTCTATTACTTACACATTGTTTATATTATATTCTGTTGCTATTGAAATATTTATCTTATGGTTGGAATTACTTTCCTTTTGACTATCATGTTAAGTTTTAGGTTGTTTGAAGTAATGTGGACAGTCATACTTCTAGTCACGAATTAAATCCATTCCTAAACCCTGTTCGTGGGGCGAGACAATTTTTACCATTGGAATATATGTTATTTCAATTAATTCGTTCCTCATCACCATAAATATACATTTTTAAATTTTTGTGTGTATAGAACTGAATAGTTACACCTGTAAAAGGAAAATTACATTAATAATAAAAAGGAATTCTACTCTACTAAAATAAAACATGGTACAGTACTGTATTAACCTTTTTGGTTGATTGTTGCTGGCACACGAGGTTGGTGGTGGAGGAGGAAGGAGGAGGACTACTCCTTTGAAGGAGTGTCCCCATTCCAATAAAAAAAACGTTAGGGTAACTGTTCAGGTACAGGCTGTATCTCTGTTGTTTTCTCTCCATGTTCTCTTTTGGAATGTGATGTCTCTGACTAGTGGCACAAGAACACGGATCCAGAGATATTTGTCTTTTTTCTTTGCTGATAATTTTTTTCTAAAATGAGACATCTCATTGTCATTTTAAAATGTTCACTGCTCCGTTTCTCAGTTTTGTCAAGGTGTTGATTCTCAATAAAAGCCTACACCTCACTCCACTTACTAAAAATGTCTTTAATAATTTTCACTTAACATTTTTATTCTATCATCCCCCTCCTCCGATGACTGATCCTCTTGGAGAGTCTTCACCTCCTTCAACATTTGCTACTCTGTTAGTTCTTCGGTGGTGAGTTCTTGTTTGTGATCCTTCACCAGCTCCTCCCCATCCTCCCCATTGACCCTCCAAGCCCCTAATTGTTGCCCTTGGCCACAATTTCGTTCACATTTTGATCCAGCTATATGTATATCTCTATCTATCTGTCTATTTGTTCACGTGAAGTATGTAATGTTTCAGACAATTTGCTTTCTTAGCAAGTAAATGAAATCCAACTGTCAGTTATATAAAGTTGTTTCTCTCTCTCTCTCTCTCTCTCTCTCTCGTCTCTCCTCTCTCTCTCCTCTCTCTCTCTCTCTCTCTCTCTCTCTCTCTCTCTCTCTCTCTCTCTCTCTCTCTTCTCCTTCTCTCTCTCTCTCTCTCTCTCTCTCTCTCTCTCTCTCTCTCTCTCTCTCTCTCTCTCTCTCTCTCTCCTCTCTCTCTCTCTCTCTCTCTCTCTCTCCTCTCTCTCTCTCTCTCTCTCTCTCTCTCTCTCTCTCTCTCTCTCTCTCTCTCTCTCTCTCTCTTTCTCTCTCTCTCTCTCTCTCTCTCTCTCTCTCTTTTTTTTCCAGCCACGCAACCTTGCAAAGTTTCCTCCAGGCAGAGTTCAACATGTGGTAAGAGACCTTCTTCCATGCCTTGTCAGTGAGGCCAGTGCAGTGGATGATATTAAAGTGGTCTTTCCAGAATTCACGAAGGGTCAAATATGTGTCGTTGGTGACCTGGAAACACCCGACAAAAAGACCCTTCATATAGAGCTCCTTAAACTTTGAAATCACTTGCTGGTCTATGGGCTGGAGGAGATAGTGGTGTTGGGAGGCAGAAATTTGAATTTTATGAATTTGTATTCTAGAGCAAGATCTTCTCCAAACCTGGAGGATGGGTAGGAGCATTATCCATTAAGAGGAGACACTTAAGGGGCAAATCTCTTTTCTTAAGATATCTCTTCACAGTTGGCGCAAACACTTCAGTCAACCTCCACATTACTGGAAGGCTAGCTTTCAATGTGTTATTGTGCTTAAAAATGCGTGGATTTTTTGGAAGGCTAGCTTTCAACGTGTTATTGTGCTTAAAAATGCGTGGATTTTCAGAGTGGTAATCTAAAAGAGGTTTAATCTTACAGTCCCCACTAGCATTAGCACACAATAAAAGTGTATGCCTGTCTTCCATTGGTTTGTGGTCAGGCAGAGACTTCTCCTCTTGGGTTATATACGTTCTTTTAAGCATTTTCTTCCAAAAGAGTCCAGTTTCATCACAGTTAAAAACTTATGAATCGTAACCTTCACTTTCAATGAATTTGGCGAATTCTTCACGTACATATCCTCTGCTTTTTGCTTGGAAATGTCTGCCTCTCTATGCCTAACAACGCTAATAATCCCAGTTCAGCAAAATTTTTCAAACCAGCCTCTGTTGGTTTTAAATTCGTCAATTTTAGCGCCACTAGAACTCAGAGTGTTTGCAACTAAATTGAGGTGTTTTTGTAAAGCCTTAATGCATGTTATGGCCTTACTTACAGTATCTCCAGCCAGCTGTTTTTCATTTCTCCAAACCTACAATAACTTTTCAACCTCCTCTATCAACTGTGACCTATTCTTTGTTTATTTAGTCACTCTTTTAGCCACATCAGCCTCCTTAAAGACCTCTTTATTTTTTAAAATAGTACAGATGGTCAATTTCGCCATGTTATACTGCGTGGTGGATCAGAAACAGGAACACCGTTTTCATACTTAGATATTATTTCTTTCTTCGTTTCCTTTTGTTATGCATCTAGGGTGTTTAATGTCACTGTAACTAATGCACTTCACTTTCTTAGGAGCCATAATGAGGGCTTGCATAAAGTAAAGGCAAAACAATGAAAACTACAAAGAAAGAATATGAACAATATGAACAGAGCGTATCGAACTACACAGCGGGGGCACCAATACAGAACTAAGAGCCACCACACTTTCGCCCGGGCAAGCAGGAACGTGGTCACCAGGCTGGATGTGCATGTGTATGCATGTTCAGAACTCGAGGGTTTGTTCGGGGTATGAAGCAAAATTTGTTCGTAAATAGGGTTCGTGGGGCAATTTGTTTGTGGGGGGTGCATTTGCGGGACGAGGGTCCACTGTATTGTACAGACACTCCCCAACTTACGTACGAGCTATGTTCCAGGAGTCCGTTTGTAAGTAGAATAGTTCATAAGTGTGTTTAAGTAAAATAAAGCACTGTACATGACATACATATGCAGTATTGTAAAGTACTGTACATACATATGCAGTACTGTACAATACATAGGCTAAAGACACTTAACTATTACATAAAACATAAAGTATACTGTATTAGTGAATTATAATACAGTAGTAATAATGTAATAATGCAGTACAGTACAATAATACGTACATGGGTTGATAATGGGTAGGTTTTTGTTCGTAAGTAGGGGAGCTTCTGTATAAGCCAATTATTTTACTGGAGATATTATGCAGGCTTGGCTGCTGATTATGATTATCATGTTGTAAAGATCTTTTTGTAGGAGTCCTGAAAGGAATTCTCTAATATCATTTAGCTAATTTAGTGTACCTCATGGAGGCATAGTTCAACCCAAGGTACGCTCATTCCTGTATATAATACTGTATAATGATGTATGTTCCCTTATTTTGTTCTTGTTAATCCTCTTTGGCTAAAAGAATGGCATAATTTTTTTTTTTTATTTGAGATGTTAGTGGAAACAAATAAGTTATCTGTAACCCAGCCACTGAAGGGGCAAACCAGCCTCAACTTGGTGCCGGTCCCAAGCCCGGGTAAATGAGAAGGGTTGGTGGCAGGAATGGCATCCGGCCATATAAATTTTGCCAAAACCAAAATATGGCCAGTACAGATAACTAATTTGTTTCCACTAACATTCAAAAAAAAAAAAAAAAATGTTTGTGGAAACAAATTAGTTATCTGGATCTACAGGGTAGCAGAGGGAGGGGGAGACCAAAGCGTAGGTGGATGGATTGCATCAATGACGACCTGAGGTCTAAAGGAGAATACTGGCCAGAAACATCGACCCCACATAAAAGTGGGAAAAGATGTAGACGAAGAAGAAGAAGAGAAGAAGTGGAAACAAATTAATAAAATATAATTTTTCTTTTATTAGCTTTGGGTTCATGTTTGGTATTTCTTATTTAATCTGTACATTTCCCCTGAGGGAGGGGGCTTGAATATTTCCTTCATGATTCCCTGCATGTAGTAAGAGTCAACTAAGTGGGGCAGTGCAAAGGGACTAGGAATCCCCTCCTCTGTATTTTCCCTTCCCAAAAAGTCAGAGTATTTTTCCTTGACTCGGCCACTCCCCTTATAAGGGGAAAAACGGCTCACGTACAGTATATGGATGGAAAATGTACGGAACTGCCGTTTTAGTCTGACCAAAATTGAAAATGTGTCAGTATTTACAAAGTTAGTGTTTTGCCTCTGTCAGTGATACCCTCTAAGAATTGGAAAAGAAGAGACTTACTAAGTCAGATAGGTATATAAAAGTTCTATGATAGCATTTCCATTGCATGAAACTATCCAGAATTTCATTGTTTTGTTTATTATCTGTAGAGTGCTCAGTCTCGTAATGTGATGACAGAATCAGTTGGGATATCTCGTGTTAATATTAAAGCTCTTGACCAACTGTCAAGGGTACAGCAGATGCTGTGTTTTCCCAGGTGGATTTGAAGCAACCAAAAATCTGTAAAGTCTTTGTGTGTTAAGCATACCTCTTTTGACTCATGTGATATATATAGCTATCAGTATTACACAAGTTACTCAGTATATTTGATGGAATTAGTTAGTTTAAAATTTCTTTGATTATACTGTTTCTAGATTTCACTGAATGGATGAATTTTTATTCCATGTAGCTCTGACTTCGCTGTCAATGGCGCAGAAGTGAAAGTTATCGGAGATGTTGAAGGATCACTTAAGACCTCCATTCCTCTAAGGGGTCATTGGCTTCTGCTGTATTGCTCCAATTCTTGCTGCCAAGTACTGCGAGCCAGTGGAATCAATATTACTCTAGGGAAAGGTGGTGAGTGATTTCATATTTATTTCTTTAGGTAAATATTTCTATCTAAACTGCATTAATCACTGCTGGTGACTTTACTATAATGTTTTTGGCACTGTGAGTGTTTGTTTATGCAGTTTGAGTTTGCCAGAGTTGGTCTAGATGTGGGATTCATTTGCCGTGATATCATTAAGGAATTTCTGGAATAGAATAAGACTGTGATGATCATGGTATATATGGCTTGGGTAGATTATTTTGGATAACTATATGCAGCTAAAGCAAAACACGAAAAATCTGTATATAAATAACTGTAATTTCAATATTTTTATCCTTAAGGGACATTACATTATCAATGAGAGTAAAATGAATTATGTATTTTCATATCCCAAGCACTCTTAGCAATTAGCTTTCAATAACGATTATATGCACTAGCAAACTAAATGATGGAAGTACTTACAAGATTATTTACCTATTGCTACTGGAAAATGAATAGGTGTAAATTGGAATAGGCTGCATAGTCTGTTTTTTTAATATCAGAGAGATATTGAGTTATTAGGAGGTTTAGAGGAGAGAAAAAACTTGTATATATAAACTGCAGTAGGCTAAGATTAAAGTTGGGTTAATTAGTTATGCTCCTGAAGAACAGTAAGAATAGAAGAGAAAGGTCATAAATTAATATGAAACTTTTTATATCTTGATTATACAGTTGGGATCATTTGTATATAGGGGTGGTATGACAAGTGCTGTTTCCTTCACTTTTTACAGATGATGGCTCTGGGAAGTGACCCGATGCCAGTTCCATTGAAGCAGCAAATGCTGTTGAAAAGGTATTTTGATTTTGCTATTTCTCTGGTAAACTAAGAAAAATTAGAAGTTGAACTTGGGATCTCATGGGTACAGTTGTTCTTCCCTTAGATGCTTGGGCCCTCAGGAAGTGCATGAAGTGTTGGTGATTCATGTGGTTGTGTGCGGTGCAGTCTTCCTTAATGTGTTTCGTGGGTTGCTTTCAATGTCTTCAGGTCTTGAGTACAGTTGTGATCTATGCATTTCCTTCTCTGATCAAAAGTGTGAATTGTCTAACTGTTGTCAATATACAATATTTTACAGTCCTACTGAATCTAAGAAGAGGGTTTTTGTGCTGTATGTACAGGTATCCAATAGTTTATCAGATATAGAGAAGTAAAAGGAATGAAACTTTTTGAAAAAATGTAGACTGCACCTTGTATCTGTGAATTTTATTTTAAAACATTATTTTATTATTTTTGAGAAGTGATAAGCAAATAATGAATTATTTTCTCTTCTGTGTGCTTTGATTTTACTATTTATTGGCATTTCTTATAGGGTGCGGATGACGCACTGATTGACGAAGCCAATCAGGTCGTGATGACGCCTGCTTTCATGCATGAAGGAATATTCCATGAGATATATGGTCTTCCTCATGTGGTATAGTTTCTCCCTTTTTCCCCTTGGTATGATATAAGTAATTTGCAGTTTCTCATTTTCAATTATTTAGAATTGTGATGTTCCTCCCTTGGTATGATATAATTAAGTCACAGTTTCTCATGTTTTATTTATTTATTTAGAATTAAGATGGTGCTCTCTTTTTCCTTTTTTTTCATTTTAATGATCATTTCTTAGCAAGTCTAGCGAGTACATTGTTATTGTAGGTAGCTTTCACATTTAGGTTATGATAAGCTCGAAGTAAGCTCTACATGTCGATAGGAAGAAATTCAACTCTGAATTTGTTCATATGGTTTCTGAGCCTTAAGAAATACTGTATAGTTATCATATATTTTTTCTATTAAAATAACTGTATGGTGTAGTTATAATGCTTTGTTCTCGGTGCATATAATTATTCGTTCTGTATAAATCTTTGATATATTACAGTAAGTTATCAGCTCTTTGAAACCAGTTTCATCGTTTTTGAATATTGAGATTGGTTCTTAAACATCTTTATACAGTACTTAAGATTTTTGTTCATGTCTTTAAAAGAACTTATGTGATAATCACCGTATGATAATATATAGTATTATAATGTGATACATTCTGAGATACTCCTAACATTTTTAGAGTAACGGTTAAATGCTCTATTTGGGAGGTGATGGACCAGCGTTCGAGCCCACGGCAGGGTGATAGGAAGGGCATCCAGCTTTAATTTCCCAGCTTCAGTCTGTCTGTGTCCACTCTCAAATGAGGACCAATAGTGATACAAAAATCTCAAAATAACATAACATTTTTGATGTTTAATGTATGACTGTCATCACCTCTTTTGCCTTCAGTGCTTGTTCTCAAATCTTGTGGTGGCTTCAGCTCTAGTCCCACCCACCCCTGTTTTAATCCATAACATTCCTTGAAAGTCAGTGCTGTCATTATGTTCCACACCTTTGAGTCATTGGCAAAGGGTAAATAAAAGTTTATAATCCTTTTGGACATTGGCAAGGTTAAACCTTGGTGCTAAAAAGTCAGAAATTCTTCATGCACTTGAGAAATTGGAATAAGGGAAAGTTTGAACTGGTAACCAAAGGGAATTGGGTAAAGAGAATCAGCAGGTGAACTATTGGTTTCTGAGCATTGAAAGTAACACTATCATTACATGTGTAATTTATCCCAGTATCACAGGGAAATCTCTTTTAATGATGAGTAGATAAGCCAAAATTTTTGTTTATGTTGCATCTATGTTGTTGTTTCTTGAACTGCCTGTTGAACAACCCTGAGTCCCAAAGGAATGCAATACGGATTCTGGGCTTTCCTACAGAGCTCTCAAGGAGTGTTATGTGATCCTATTGTAAATAAAGAAAAATTGCATGGTAAGATGTTAGTTATTGAAGCTTGAAAGTAAAACTAATCAGCGCTTCTGGAATTTTCACAGTGTTAGACATTCATACATTCTGATACCAGTTCATATGCCATCATGTGAGTCCACATTGCATATAACTTAGTTTTATAGTTGTGAAAGGTCTCCAAAATAATATTGAAATGAGGACATATATTGCATTGTGTTTGATTTAAATATATTTCATATCATTTATAATTCTTGGATGGAACTTCAGTTATTAAATCTCTTGCATACTATTCTTCTTCTTGCTTGTGTAAAATAAGCCACTGAATTCTCCTCGATGTGATATAACTTAGATTTTTCTCTCGTTTTGAGTATTAGACCCGTTACCGTACATAAACAAGATAAAAAAGATGGGTTTATAATAAACTCAATCTCTTTCTCTATGTATAAATTTTTCATATTAGAAATAAATGTAAACATGATTATCACTGTACTATTCTTGTAGTTGGGGAATATTTTACATATATGAACTCATCTGTGGCATATTTAGTACCTTTACAGCTTTCCACCATTCAAAATCTAGATGCATGTTAGGTTTATTATTTGCGATATAAATATAGAATCTATAACTACGTATAATGAAAAACTAAAAATTACTTAAAAGGTCTACTGAATAAATAATTCCAAAAGTAAATATATTATGCTTTTATCAATTTGTAACATGTACTAAAGAGCATGTAATATAGACGGATTATAAGCGTGTGTACAGTTATTCACTCATTGCTTTGTAATGAATATGCAGCCTATTATTAAAATTCATACTTAATGCAAAAAAAAAAATTTAAAGTTTTTGTTAATGACTTTCAGAAGTGGGAAGAGATGTAGACGAAGAGGAGTAATTTTCTTTACTTGTTTCAGAATTACATGGGAGGGATAAATGATAATGATGAAAAATACAATAGTTCTCTGGTTAGTGAGGTAGATATTGGTTTTGCTGATGTAAACGCGACCTGTTGGTATGAACAGAGTTTCGGTACAAGGTACGGAGTGTAAGAGAAAGATTTTATTAGGTGTAATTTTACTGGTAAAAGGTTGACATCATGACTGAAGTGGAATTTCATCAGCATTTATGATTATAATTTCTTTAACGTTATCCCTTCCGATACTAGTTTTAGAGGAAATATTTACGGATTTCTACGGACAGTCGATAAGAAAAGCCATTTTTTTTATTATAGAGCAAGTTCTGAAGAAGGAGTATTAACAGTTTGGTAACACTTTTCACCGAGATCATAATAAACCACTACTGTTTTTGAACTTGAACTCTAGGACAGTACTGTTGATGTATGGTACCAAAAATTGGTATACTAATGGAGTCTTGCATTGTGACTTGAGATAATGTATATATTAAAACAGACTTTGTACATTATTATTTCATTATTACTTGCTAGTATGCTATTTCCTTCTCTTTTAATGTAATATAGCACCTTCAGCTGCAAAGTTTTATAGCTTGCAAAGAGTATGCAAACCAATTTTAATACTCATTTCATCCTTTTTGATTAAAAGTATGATAATACTTTATATACAAGGACCTTTTATCATATATGAGGCACATTGTACTATAATGAACTAAGTGCCAAAACTTCAAAATGCCAGAAAATACTTTTAAAGTTTCGCTGGTTTAAAAATTTTATATCTCGATAGCCATTCGGGTTGTTTGGATGTTTTCAACCTTTTTCCAGGATTTTTTTTTTTAAAGCACATTTTACTTCCAACATGTAGATGGATGGTTTGGCTACATGGTGATTTCCAGTTTTCTTTCGGACCATTTTATATCTGGTTGTTGATGGTGCAACATCTAACTGATTTCGAGTTACCATTGATGTTCCACAGGACTGTTCTTTCACCTACTCTTCTTTCTCTTCATCAACGTGTCTGTAGATGCTCGGCGGTCATTTGGGTTCATAGCCTGGTATAAAACTAAGCTCCTCGTATGAACTTTAGTAGGAACCATTCAATAATCAAAATTATGTTCAACTTTCATGCTTATTACATTATACAGACTATCCCATTTTTTATCTGTATGGCTATCTTGTAACTGTAAGAAACATCTTACTTTGGTAACATGGATATATACTGTACAAATCACCTAAATAATAGTGTTTGCAAGACTTAACTATATTTTTGTATTATGGTTTGGTGTGGGTCCTCTGCTTGATTTAAAGCCCTAAGCTGGTAATTGTACCAAGATATACACATGGCTGTGTTGTGCTTAACTTCGATTACCATAGGACCATAGGTACTGAGCAGTCATTAGGTATAAAGACTTTACCGTTCCCTCCATCAGCGTTTCTTTCTAGGATACTGTCTGTTGCACTGGGAAGTGATGGTGTCCACTTACGTAGTTTTGGGCAATTGCAAGGTATTATAATTACTTTTATATATTATGGTACATCCTGGTTAAGCTAGCAGGTTTACCGCAAGTCTAGAAAACAAGCCACGTTACCAGAATTTCAACTTGCCCTACTCATTCTCACCTCTTATATTGGCAGTTTCGTGGCAAAATAAATATATCATGGATGCAAGGAAAGAATTGTAAACTTACATATAACTGACTAGCTGTACCTTAATGTAAGGCTATAATCTCTCCTGTAAGGAGGTACCCGAGTCAAATTACACACCCACTCAATACCACAATATCAATCTCTTTTCTCAAACTTGTTACCAAACTCCTCCCTTTAACTCTTTCTCATTGCCAATTACTAGGATTCTGGATAGAGTTTTCCTTGCTAAACCCCTCGTTTGTCTTCGTTCATCAAAGGAGAAATTTACGAAGGGGAGGTTCCCTGTCCCCTCGCGCAACCCTCTTTTTGTAAACTTTTATGATATGCAGGGGAATACTAAGGCAGTATTCATGCTCATTCCTAGGGAAAAGACGTTTTGAGAGAGAAAGGATTTTCAATAAGCTCTTAGTGAGGGCTGATGTATTTCTGTTTTGTTTTATGCTTATTCACAATGAACTTATGGAACTTATAGATCATAACTTAATCCTTTGTTACATGACAATAGGGCAAGCCAAAGCCACCTTAAGCCTTGTCTTTTTCACACTAATGGGATATGCAAGGCTAATGTAAAACTAAGGGGCAGTCGAAGTAGCAGAAGAGTTTGAACTTTCATTTTTATATAAGCAAAGGAAGGAGAATAACGTGAAAGTATATATGTAATGTGTACATAACTTCCAGTGACTGTGGGATTGGAAGGCTATTAAAAATTTTTATACTGAATGAATCTCTTATTCCAATATGGGGAGTTTTATGCTCTTAAAATTAATATTTTACCATATCTAAATTATATCTGATATAAGTACACTTTTATTAGCAATAGCAAGTGTTAGTCCAATATGCAAACTAGATGACTTTGAAGAACAATATAATATACATAAATAGCAATGTTAAAACTAAATTGGCTACTAGATTGTCCACCTAAACTCAGTCTCAGAGTTAAAGAACTACATCAACTGGCAAAATTAAAACTGGTAATATCTAGTATGTGCTGAAACAAAGCATAAACATTTTATTTTACCTTATTTAACATCTTTATTTCGAATATATTTGCTATTATAATGCAGTTATATGATTAGAAAGTTATGTACAATTTGTCACTGCAATTGATAAAGTGCAATCTTCACATTGGTAAACATTATTCTGCAAAATTATTATTTTACTGCTAAAGGAGGATGTATTGGGAAGAGCATAAACAACAGAATTATTTTATTTTACTCAAAGTTAAATACAGAAGCTCCCCTATTTACGAAGAACTGAGTTGCGAACATGCGCAGATACGAACAAAAGCCTACCTATTACTTACCCTTCCCATGTATTAATGTAAGTATTATTGTATTGTACTATTACATTATTATTTCTGTATTAAACTTCAATAATACTATACACTTTGTTTTATGTAGTAGTTAAGTGTGTTTAGCCTAAGTACTGTATATTACTGCATATGTATGTACTGTACAGTACTTCATTTTGTGTTTACCTAAACAGAACTTACGAACAGATTTCTGGAAACTAACTCATTCGTAAGTTTGATAGTGTTTGTATATCTTTTTTATTTCTTCACCTTCTAAGGGACTTTATATCTGAAAAAAATTTTAATTCCTCTATGCTTTAAGCCTTTAAAGTAGAAATCTTATTAACTGTTAAATCTGATTTATATTTCAATTTAAATGAATGACCATTGTAGCTTACAACCTACTTTTAAGTATTTTATTTATCCAGGATAATATTAACAATACTCACAGAAGCATCTTTAGTTCTACCCGCTTACCTTTAAGGGTGGAGAGACAACTAAATATATTAGTTTACAGGAGCGTATACATAATAGAGGTAAGACTGCACCATCATCAATTTCCTGAAGAGGGGTAACAGAGAATCCAGGCTGGTGTAGCTGTGAAGGCTTGCTCATCAGTATCACATTTATAAGAATAAAGAACAGAGTTTGTATGAAGAACAAACCACTGTTTCACCCAAGCCTTTCTGTGCATCCCAAGTTGCAGGAAATCTTGAGTGACTGCCCCTACTGTCTTTCCAGATACAGTACATGGGAAGATTGAAATATCCTTAGTTTATCATCTATTTGAAAACACACCTACACATGGATTGACAAAAAGGCCAAAGCTTTACAATAGATTTTCAAGTTAAACAAATCAATGTTAGTTCCGTGTTCCCAACCCGAGCCATTTCTATTGCAGAACACCTTACTCTTTCCCATAATGAAAGCTTTCTTTTCTCACTAAGTCTCCTAAACTCCTCCAATTTCTGCAGCGCTGCCTCCTTATCAAGAATCAAGGCAATAATTTTTAAATGCTTAATCCCCCAGTTCCTGAGTACCGCCTATACATTTCAACTCCCTGTCCTAATATAATGGGATCCAGTTCCCTACATACGTTTACCTCACACCATTTTGCAAATTTCAGCTTCTCTAAATTATTTTACTTTCCTTACAAAGCTTATTACTTGGAGTGTACGACTTCCTAAACCGAGCAATTGCTGGATCCGCTATATTGCCCTACCATCTTGCTGTAGTTATAGAAAAGAAAAAAACATGTAACACAAGGAAAGATATACAGGGTACCTCTAATACTTCTCTACTCCTGAATGCTTGATCAGAATACTCTTTGCCATTATAAATAATACAATCATTGGAGTATCAATCTCTGGTGAGGGGCTAGCAGTAGAAGTAGAAAGTTCTTGTAGGGTCGTGTGGTACGTTCGACAAACTCTGACACTTTCCACTTTTGTTTGCTCAAGATCCTTTAAAACTTGAAGATTTGGTACATAACCTGTAGGAAAAGGCATCATATATATACATTACAAAACTAACTTCCGAATGTAATAAATAAAAATTACATTTTGAGCTTCCAAAACTACATAAGAGATTTATTAAGATGCTACAAATAGTGGCAAGAATAAGTGGAAATGTTTTGGAATGGATAAAAACTTGCTTATGGAACAAAGGGTTAGAGATGGCACACAATATCTGACTGGAGAATATTAGCAGTGGGGTTTAACAGGGATCAATTTTAGGACCAGTTTTATTCTTTACCTATGAAAATAACCTGCCGGACTCGGTAAATGCATTTTTAAACATATTTGTAGATAAAGCAAAGATTGTGAAGAAATTGAGAGACGAGAACAATTGTAAAAAATTTTAGGAAGACCAAATTATTTTACATGAGTGATCGGAAAAGTGCTTAATGAAATTCAATACTTCATAATATACTGTAATGAAAATGGGCAAAAATGCAAGGAGACCCAAGTTTGGGTACTCAGTAGCAGGTGTGAAACCTCAAGTGAACAGAGAACGAAAAAGATCTATGGGTAAACACACATGCAGATATGCCTCCGGAAATACATGGAAATGGTAGCATTTGCTTTCATAGCACGCAAGGGTGGCTTTCAGGCACATAGACATGGAAATGTTCAGAAATATTTATGTGACTTATGTAAGTCCAAAACTTGAATATGCAGCCCCATTTTGGAATCTGCACTTGAAAAAAAAACAAATAAGCTGGAGAAAAATTAAAGACGTGCGACAAAGCAGGTGACATTTATAAACAAAGACAGTTATGAGGAAAGGCTGAGGGACTTATATTTACTGTTGCTTGAAGGAAGAAGGGGGATATGGTGACGGTTTTTACATTCCTTCATGGTCTCAATGGAATGGACAGGGAGCGACATATTAATATGGGTGGCTCTATAATTAGACGTCATAGTTTGAAGCTTCGTAAGAAAACTTCTTTGCAGGATATAAGGAGAGAGAGATAACAGGCAATCCTAAATGCACTTATAGTTTTATGGACAGATATGATACGTGCCTATGAGTAAAAGAAACTGAAAATGCAGGAGAGGGGGGGTTACATGTTTAGGGCTCTTTCACATAAGCATAATTAGGTACTTACAGTTACTAAAGAGACACACACAATAGCAGAGAACTTCAGGAAGATCTAAATAGTCTCCATGAATGGTCAGAAAAGTGGAAATTGAAATTCAATACTTCTAAATGTAAGGTAATGAGAATGGGTACAAGTGCAAGAAGGCTCAAGCTTAACTACTCAGTGGTAGGATTAGAACTTTAAGAGACAGAGAATGAGAGAGATATAGGAGCAAACATACTGGCCGATTTGTAACCTCTAGATATGCACATAAATGGCATAGTTAGGGCAGCATATGCTTTCTTAGCAAATGTAAAGGTAGCCGACAGGCACATGGACAAGGAAATGTTCAGAAATATTTATGTAACCTATGTGAGGCCAAAGCTTAAATATGCAGCCCCCTTTTGGGATCCGCACTTGAAAAAGCACGAAGTTAAGCTGGAAAAAGTTCAAAAACGTGTCAGAAATACGCAATATCAGTTATGATGAGAGGCTGAGGGAATTAGACCTACCATCACTCGAAGCTAGAAGATTATATATATATATATATATATATATATATATATATATATATATATATATATATATATATATATATATATATATATATATATATATATATGCCCTGTGGTGGCGGGCACAACATCAAAGAATAGCCCCAACGTATTTCCTGCATGTCGTAAGAGGCAACTAAAAGTGGACGGGGCGAGACGACTGGGAATCCCCCCTTTGTATTAACCTCCCGCGAGATGTCAAAGAAGAAGGGGAGAATAACTTCTCCCAAAATCCCCTTATTGTTTCTCTTTTGATGTCGGTTACCCCCAAATTGGGGGAGACAGCCAAGGTAGATAGTGTATGTATATATATATATATATATATATATATATATATATATATATATATATATATATATATATATATATATATATATATATATATATATTAGGTGTGTGTGAAGCAAAAAATACTGCCCATATATAAAAAACTAAAAAAAACGAAGATTTACAATATATTACGACTGGGACTCCAGTCCCTTTTTTTTTTTTTTTTTTTTTCCTGACGGCTGGAGTCGGGTTTTTTTTTTTTTTTTTTTTTTTTTTTTTTTTTTTTTTTTACCTGACGAGGACTGGAGTCGAGTCGTAATATATAGTACATCTTCTCTTTGTTTTATTCATAGGCCTTTTTTTGCTTCATAGTGTGCTGTGATATAACACTTTATTATATATATATATATATATATATATATATATATATATATATATATATATATATATATATATATATATATATATATATATATATATATATATATGTATGTGTGTGTGTGTGATTACCTAATTGTGATTACCTAATTGTGTTTACGGGAAAGAGCCCAAAGCTCGTATCTTCCCGTCTCCTGATCGGTTCCATTTTTAGACTTAGTGATACTTATCGTACCTGTCCTTAAAACTATGGATTGAGATAGCATTAACTACCTCCTCGCTTAGCCAATTCCAATTATCAACTACTCTTACACTGAAAAAGTATTTCCTTACATCCTGCAAACAAGTTTTCTTACGAAGCTTCAAACTATGACCTCTAGTTCTAGAGCCAGCCATATCGAAATATCGATCCCTATCCACTCTATCATAACCATGAAGGAATTTAAAGACTGTCACCATATCCCCCCTTACTCTTCTAGCTTCGAGTGATGGCAAGTCTAATTCCCTCAGCCTCTCATCATAACCGAGATTGCGTATTTCTGGCACCAGTTTCGTGGCATGTCTTTGAACTTTTTCAAGCTTAGCTATGTGCTTTTTCAAGTGCGGATTCCAAAAGGGGGCTGCATATTCGAGTTTTGGCCTCACATAGGTTACATAAATATTTCTGAACATTTCCTTGTCCATGTGCCTGAAGGCTACCCTTACATTTGATAAGAATGCATATGCTGCCCTTACTACGCCATTTATATGTATTTCTGGAGACAAATCTGCCAGTATGTTTACTCCTAGATCTCTCTCATTTTCTGTCTCTTGAAGTTGTACTCCAGCCACCGAGTAGTCAAGCTTGGGCCTTCTTGCACTTGTACCCATTCTCATTACCTTACATTTTGAGGTATTGAATTTCATTAGCCACTTTTCTGACCACTCATGCAGATTATTTAGATCCTCCTGAAATTCTCTACCATTGTTCTCGTTTTTTACTTTCTTCACAATCTTTGCATCATTTGCAAACATATTCATGAATGAATTTAAAGACTCTGGTAGGTCATTTACATATACAAGGAACAAAAGTGGCCCTAAAACTGAACCCTGTGGAACTCCACTACTAACTCTTCTCCATTCAGACACTGAGTGTCTTACTCTAACCCTCTGTTCCCTTCCTTCTAAGTAAGTTTTTATCCATTCCAAGACATTTCCACCTATTCTAGCCATTGATTGCAGCTTCCTAATAAGTCTCCCATGTGGAACAGTGTCAAACACTTTCTGGAAGTCTAGGAATATGCAATCTGCCCAGCCCTCTCTTTCCTGTAAGATTTGGCTTACCTCATCATAAAATTCTAATAAGTTTGTTACTGTTGATCTACCTTCTCTGAAGCCATGTTGCCTCACTGACAAAAAGTTGAAGGATTCCAAGTGAAGAGAGATATGTTTCCTTAGTAGTTTCTCCATAAGTTTGCAAACTATGCTGGTCAAGGGAACTGGTCTATAGTTCAGAGCCGTATCCCTCCTTCCCTTTTTGAAGATAGGTATCACATTTGCTTGTTTCCAGCATCTTGGAATCTCCCCCGACTCCAGTGACTCCTTAAATATGATACTTAGTGCCACTGATATTGTGCTTGCGCATTTTTTAAGCACATGAGGGGATATGTCATCAGGACCTGTAGCTTTATGAACATCTAAATCCATCAGCGCTTTGCATACCTCTGTGGCTGTAAGGTTGATGTTCTCTAATACCGGCCCTTGAGCTTCTATCACTGCAATCTGAGGGGGTGGGGTATTTTCTACTGTAAATACTGACTGAAACTCCTTGTTCAATTCTTTGCAGATCTCTTCGTCCGTCTCAGTGATGCTTCCATCCGCACTCTTTAGCCTTAAAACCTGTTCTTTTACCTTCAGTTTTCCTCTGATAAAGCTATGGAAAAGCTTGGGATTTTCTTTAGCCTTCCTGGTGATGTCCCTCTCATAATCTCTCTCTGCCTCTCTCCTTTTACTTAGGTAGTCATTTCTTGCTCTTTTGTAGGTTTGCCAGGCATTTATGTTTTTTCTCCTCCTATACCTTTTCCAGCATTTGTCTCTCCACTCCTTAGCTCTTTTACACCCATTATCGAACCATTTCTCTCTGGCATGAATTACACCTACTTTGGTGACAGGTATGCAGCAATCTACTATCTTCCCATATTTCTCACAAAAGATGTCATACATTTCTTGTACAGATTTGTTGTAAAATAAGGTTCTCCAGTCAATAACTGCAAAAAAGCTCATTCATTTTGATGTAATCTCCTTTCGGATAGTTCCTCCTCATGTCCTCAGTGCCTCTACTCTCAGGAAGAATGTCTTCAATGATATACTCCATCAACAACACACAGTGGTCACTCTTTCCAATTGGTGGTTCATACTCAATATTTTCAATACCCAACACATTATCTGTGAACACTAGATCAAGTAGTGATGGCTCATCCCCACCCCTGGCTCTTGTTGGTTCCATTACATGTTGGTGTAGGAAATTCCCTTGTACGCAATCTAGGAATCTTGCCCCAAATGAGTCCTCACCACTGTGTGGGTCAAGATTTATCCAATCTATCTCTTTATGATTAAAGTCTCCCATAATCAAAATCCTACATTTTTTCTCCCGTGCCATGTTAACAACTGAGTTTATGACTTCAATCGTACCTATATGACTTTCCTCATAAATTTCAAGCCTATTTTGGTTCCTTGGTGGGTTGTATACAACAGTTATTATAATGCTCTCTGACCCAGTATTTATGCGAGCAACAAGAAATTCCCTGAACTCACTTTCTATAGCCAAGTTTATTTCTTCAACTTGAATCCTCTCACTTATGAGCAGTGCTATCCCTCCACCAGTCCTCTCAGATCTTTCGACCCTTAGTATTCTGAAGCCCTTAGGAAAAACTGTGACACTGTTTATGTCCTCACTCAACTTAGTCTCTGTAATTGCTACTATATCTGCCTTACTGTTGTGAATCCTATCTTTTAATTCTACTGCCTTACCAGCTAATCCATCAGCATTTGTGTATAACAATCTTAATGAGGCCCCATCCCCTGATCTTCTGTCATTATCTTCTTTATCTCCCCTTTGTCTGGAAGTATTCTGTAACAAAAATTTTTCTTCTCTTCTTCATTTCTTTCATCATTTAACCTTTTTGCCTCTTGCAACAAGTTTTTGATCTTTCCCATCTCTTCCTGTGTTCTGTATCGTCTAATGAACACTTCTTTGCATTCTTGAAGGTCTTTTAGACTTTTTTTTCTCAACAATATTTCCCTACATGTCTCCCCTCTCTCAAAGGTTACTTTTGTTGGTCTCGGCTTTCCTTCCCTCGAATATTTACCTAGTTGGTGTATGTTTACAATATCCTCAGGACCACATACTACTCCAAGCTTTCTTATCAGGTCTACAACGTTAGCTTTATTTTCTTCAAGTCTCCCCTGCCATGTTGGCTCCTGGGATTCACTTATGCCTGAGATTACCACTGTCTTCTCCTTATCAAGTGCCTGTCTGATGAGTGGGTTTGCCCTTTCCATCACAACGTCTTTCATTTTTTCGATTACTGTCTCTTTATAGTCAACTGTTTGTATGTTTTCCAGTGCCACCACCTTTACAGCCTCTTTTACTGCCACATTCCCCTTTAGTGCATCAGCAAAGGACGTTTTCATGGCATCATTTTCCATATTCAGCTCCTGGAACTCTTTTCTGAACTGTTCAATGTTTTCCTTAATCTGAACATTCCAAGCAGCAATCTCGTCTCTCTCAGAAGAGAGCAGTGAACTAACATCTAATTCCTTTAGGTTGTCATTCAGCTGTTTGTTTTTATCTTCTTGTTTAGAAATTCTAGATTCTAGTTGACTCTTTTCCCCTTCCAGCTTCTTTATTCTTTTTTCTAGTTCCTTTCTCTCCTGCCCTTGTGCTTTATTTGCTTCCTCCAAAGATCTTATTTGTTCTCTGAGTGTTTCATTCTCTTTCATTTCTCCATCCATATTCCGAATTTTATCATCAAGGCTTATAACCATTTCCTCTAACTTCTTGATTCTCTGTTTGAGTCCCCTGATGACTACCCCTTCTCCCGACCCATGGGTGGGAGAGGTTTGGGACAGAGATGGCTTCATTTTTATGTTCTCCCTCTCACAGAATATAGAAAGAAGACGAGAAAGAGGAAAAAAAAAAGAAAAGAGAAAAACTTCTAATTTAGCTTCACACAGAATTTTTATATCTCCATATAAGTGCTATTTAGTGACTCAGTTTGTCTCCTTTCTGGTAACACACATCTTAACTTAAAAACTTGACCATGGTAATTTAAGTATAAAATAAAAATAAAAACAAAGGTCAAACCTGAAGGAAAATTCGAATTTGTGTTTGAGGTGGCACCCACCTGTTTCTGTTATATATTCTTCCTAACTGATAAACTGACTTGCTAACCAAGATATGTTATCACGGGATTTAGACTTTACATTTAACTCAATATATATACAAAATAACAAAATAGTAAAAGAGAAAGCTAAAAGAAAAGCAAAAAAAATGAAGAAAATAAGACTGCTGTACTACTTGGCAACTTAACTCCGTACTGTTGACAGGTGGGTATTTGGTAATTTTTTTTTCTTTTATTATTCAATTTTTTCGTGTATCAAACTAACTAACTAGTTAATATAAATGGGAAGGATACTGATTTTAACAATATATAGAACCACAGGATCAGGTAAAACGGCTTAAGAGCTTTCCCCAGTTTACACAAAAAAATTAGGTAATGTGATGTGATGGCTCCACTTCTGGCAACTCTTCTAGATTTCCCTCAAGGCAGAACTGGACGGCAGCTTCTCTCTTTTCCTCACGAAAAAGTTCTCAATTTTTTTTCCTTTAATATGAACAGTCTCGTCTTACAACAAATATAAGTTTTTGTACTCACAATACTCTGCAGGATTTCAGATTTATGGAAATTATGGTAAAGTTTTCCACTAAGCACTTAGTCACTCGAAACAGTTAAAAATTTAAGAGGAGCAATTCCGTGTGTCACTGAACACGCGGTGTGTGTGTGTGTGTGTGTGTGTGTGTGTGATTGCATAATTGTGATTACCTAATTGTGTTTACGGGAAAGAGCCCAAAGCTCGTATCTTCCCGTCTCCTGATCGGTTCCATTTTAGACTTAGTGATACTTATCATACCTGTCCTTAAAACTATGGATTGAGATAGCATTAACTACCTCCTCGCTTAACCAATTCCAATTATCAACTACTCTTACACTGAAAAAGTATTTCCTTACATCCTGCAAACAAGTTTTCTTACGAAGCTTCAAACTATGACCTCTAGTTCTAGAGCCAGCCATATCAAAATATCGATCCCTATCCACTCTATCATAACCATTGTGGGGGTTTAGGATGCTAGAGTATTGTTAAGATTCTGTTTTACTAAGGGGACTCAAAGTACCGAGCTCGGTTAAGAGCTCACAAACAGACAGGACAGATATTTGTACTTGAACACCCCATCTCTATTACCATTAGTCGGTTAAATGAAACTCAGAATTCAACTTTCTTTTAATTTTGGAAATGCAATGACATTAAAAGAATTGAATTAAATTTCTCAAATTAAAGAGTGTTGTTAA
>JAXCGZ010014146.1:0-33817 GCA_037179515.1 Halocaridina rubra | reverse complement strand
AACTGTAACGGATTTAAGGGAAAGTAAAAATTGAATAATAATGGAAAGATTATACAGGACTGGATGGCTTATTACAATTAGATAATGCTAAATGATGATCATAATTGCGAAGGAGAAATTACTTGACCAAAAAAAGGAAACAAATAACCGTGATGGATAGACTTCGTTTTGGCAACGAAATGAAAATTGAAGAAAAACTGTATGACAATAGACCAGCATCAGTTATTTTTTTTCAAAGTAAGAACAAATAGAAAATAACGCTATATTTACAGTTGAATGGTAGAAATAGACACAAGAACAATGATACCAAGTGTTTAATGTGCGCAAGTGTAATAAAAGACCTAAAACCATTTCATTTTGTGTTGTACAGGCTACAACGAATTGAGAGTCAAAGAACCCTTTCTCAAACAGTCATATATTCAGGATGAAGAATACCGAAGAGGACAGTTACCATTTGGAAGAGACAAAAGAGAAAGAGAAAGGAAAATTTTATATAAAATTTGGAGAAAGAAAGAAACCAAAAGGACAGCATAATAAGAATAATACGAACTCATTTCAAAGAGAAGCGCCGTTGTAAAGGCATATTGCTTCTCAAACTGAACCTGACTCAGAATCGTTGGAACCCTTCTATATGTTATGACATGGTCTAGGTCAGACTCGTGTTATGCTGTCTCTAGATTATCGCAATAGTTGGTCTTAATTTTTGTAGATCAGTTGATCCATTACAATGAACTGGACTCTGACTCTGATTGGAGATCATCTGAGACAGAAAAAGTATATCTGGGTATTGTTTTCAGTTACATGAAAGAGGTCCATTAATCTCCTGAAATAGTACGAAATAGCAAACAGTTGTCCATTCATCCTGTGAAGCTGAGTTCCATAGCACTTACTTATGCCATTCAAGAAGCAAATTTTTTTTTAAGGAACTTGGATCAGAATCTTTAGGATTGGAAAGAAGTTATGTAAGCTTAGTATTAGACAATCAAGGTGCTAATAATATGGCTAAAACCTTGTTAATCACTAAAGGTCAAAGCACACTCACATGTGCTATCACTTTGTTAGAGATGAAGGGCAAAAAGGGTAATGTTAACCTATTTAATATACCAAATATAGAGAACCAATCTGATATGTTTACTAAACCAGTGTCCAAAGGTAAACGGGAACTTTTTGAGTATATTAGAGGTTAGAACTATAGATATGTGACCAATCTTTAATTAAGGAAGAGGGTGTTAGACTATTTAAAGATTATTTCTCTTATGTAACATGAATATTCTTTTGCTACAATTATAAATCTCTCTAATTTTTAATTTTCCATGAAGACTTGTACCGTTGTAAAGGCAGAACGCTTTGAGTAACACCTGAACCCGTATGAAGCAAACACTCTCTTTCTCAAATGGATTAGTTAAGTAATCACATCCTTTCTTTTGTCCCCAATAGATCCATATTTTTTATTGCCATCAGGCATTTAAGGTTCCTGTTATATATTTTACAGATGTCATCAATCACTCCAAAATAATAATAATAATAATAATAATAATAATAATAATAATAATAATAATAATAATAATAATAATAATAATAATAATAATAATAATAATAATAATAATAATAATAATAATAATAATAATTATTATTATTATTATTATTATTATTATTATTATTATTATTATTATTATTATTATTATTATTATTATTATTATTATTATTATTATTATTATTATTATTATTAGTTGTTGTTGTTGATATACTAGTAGTAGTGGTAATTGTAGTAATAGCAGTAGTTGTATTAGTAGTAGCCGTAGTATTTCCGTGAGACAGACCGGTCATTAATCCACCAAACCTACGATATTCCGCTGTCTTATAATAATCAATTGTATGTGTTTTCCTTATTACTTTTTGATATTTCGTTGACGCTGAGATTCTTGGCAAAGCAATTCAGTACCACTAGGTATAATATTAGATGCATGTTGAAATTACCTTCTGTATTGCAGCACGATATATTAATTCCTTAACAAGTCTTACTTAATGTATGAGTCTTTCTCGTCTCATCAAGGATGGAATTTGAAAAAAAGAATCAGAAGGGATCTTTCCTTTGAAAGAATAGAAGAAGGCAGACTGCATATAGCTCGAGCTTGAAAGGTGTGGGTGAAACCGGTTGCCTCTGAGGATGTTCCACTGGAAGACACAGTTTATATGCCAGCCTCATTTCGATGATATGAGAAGCGTTTACATCAATACCACAGCTTAGTTAGTAATATTGAAACAAAATAAATGGGTTCTGTTTAAGCAGGATTTTGAAGGCCAATGCATTTTTTTTTCAACTAATCCCACCCATCCTCTAAATGTATTTGTATCAAAATGCGAAATCTTTGTTTACTTCCAGCTAATCAATAAATAAAATCTCAAGGAGGGTAGTTATTAAAAGCTTTGATACGTATATAGTGTCAAAAAGTGTATCCAAGTGAATGAGTGTTTACTCTTTTAAAACACGTTCTTTTATACGGAGGTCTGACTGCAAAAGCCAAAATTCCTCTTATTACGGGGGTGGCGGAGTCAAGCAAAAACTCGACTTCTTGTGAGGGAGAAAATACATAAAGAGGGATTTCCAGCCCCCTCACTCTACCCCAATTATGACATGTAGATGGACACTAAGGAGATATTCTTGCCCTCCCTCCGGGGTATATTGTGCAAACAATTAATGAAAATATGATAGAACACCAGTTCTCTCCCTTCAAGCTATACCAATTGTATTGGTGCAGTCATATGTTAGATTGCCTTTTCTGCACGAATTTTGCTACCTCTCATTGTCATATGGGCCCGATTTCTTAAACACCGTAAACCTAGGAAACCATATTGTTAGTTAGCTAGACACACAAATGGAGTTCATAAACGCATCTGACGCTGTTCTGTTATTGCTAGGATGATCCTAGCCATACACAGAACCGCGTCAGCTAGACACACACAAATGGATTTCATAAACGCATCTGACGCGGTTCTGTGCATGGCTAGGATCCCGTACTGGATCCTAGCCATACACAGAACCGCGTCAGATGCGTTTATGAAATCCATTTGAGTGTGTCTAGCTAACTAACAATATGGTTTCCTAGGTTTACACTGTTTAGGAAATTGGGCCTTAGTCTCCAGGTCCATAGCAGTTATTTCATGCTTATGAGCAAAATTAGATGATAAGTCAGAGTAAATAATTCGTGACATGTGACAGCTTTTCTTCTCTTATATTTCCTAACATTATACCGTATTTTGCTGAAGCCTAGTAAAGTGGCATCAACAGTAACAAAATAAATCATAACAGTATGGTGTTAATTTATACAGAGGAAATTGTACAAAAACCGACATTTTTCAGTGTTTCGGTCGAAAGAAATCCTCACTGGAAGCACGCATGCGTTTATCGTTTTATTCCATGAAATTCTGACAATTCACTCATTGAAAATGTATTTAGAAAAACGCAAAATCTAAGATTCTCCTTTGGGCATAATGCACCCTACACTTAGAATATATAATTCGTCTGTGTGCGTCTTCCGACTGTGAATTTGACTTTTTACTGTTTTAGTTTTACATATTTTCTGTTCAGTAGCCCTTTCTCCCATCTTATATATATATATATATATATATATATATATATATATATATATATATATATATATATATATATATATATATATATATATATGCACACACACAAGAATGGAGATGTGCTATGAAGTAATAATGAAACGACGGAGTTCTGAGGTCTTGCAGACTGTATATAAATCCATTTGGAGAAGGATTGAAATGCAGTTTGATAGATCTCATACTCCGTTGTTTCATTTTCCTTTGTAGCAGACATCTGTTCATCTTTGTCAAGTGTTCATATTTTCGTGATATATATATATATATATATATATATATATATATATATATATATATATATATATATATATATATATATATATATATATATATATATATATATATATATATATGTGATTACCTAATTGTGTTTACGGGAAAGAGCCCAAAGCTCGTATCTTCCCGTCTCCTGATCGGTTCCATTTTATACTTAGTGATACTTATCATACCTGTCCTTAAAACTATGGATTGAGATAGCATTAACTACCTCCTCGCTTAGCGAATTCCAATTATCAACTACTCTTACACTGAAAAAGTATTTCCTTACATCCTGCGAAGAAGGATGTGTGTGTGTGTGTGTGTGTGTGTGTGTGTGTGTGTTTGTGTGTGTATGTGTGTGTGTGTGAGTGTGTGTGTGTGTATGGATATATATATATATATATATATATATATATATATATATATATATATATATATATATATATATATATATATATATATATATATATATATAAATAAATAAATAAATATATATATATATATATATATATATATATATATATATATATATATATATATATATATATATATATATATATATATATATATATATATATATATATATATATATATATATATATATATATATATATATATATATATATATATATATATATATATATATATATATATATATATATATATATATATATATATATATATATATATATATATATATATATATATATATGTGATAAGGAAGCCCATCAGTGATGCAACACAAAGAAAATAACGTTATATTTCTGGTCCTAATTGGACCTCTTCTCAAGCTTGAGAATGGGTTCAGTTAGGACCTACAATGTAGTGTTATTTTCTATTTGTTTCACTGATGGGCTTCCTTATCATTCACTGCTGTATCTTAAAAGTTTGTGCATATATATATATATATATATATATATATATATATATATATATATATATATATATATATATATATATATATATATATATATATATATATATATATATATATATATATGTAGTCTCCCTGGCAAAATGGTAGCGTCTGCGACTCTGAGGCGGCAGGTCGAGGGTTCGCGCCCCGTCACGGACTGAGGTTAATAAGGGCATACACTCAGGGTAATGATTACATCTGCCAAAACAAGGCCTTCGTAAGAAGGCAATCGTCCTAGCCCTTAGTAGAAAAGGGAGTTCGTGACGTAAAACCGAATCCAATATAAGTTTGTAGTCACCGTGGCTCAAGCGGTAGCATCCGCGACTTTGAAGCGTCAGGTCCAGGTTTCGCGCCTCGCCACGGTCTGAGGTTAGCAAGGGGATGCACTCAGGGTAACGATTACATCTGCCAAATCAAGTCCTTCGCAAGAAGGCAACCGTCCTAGCCCTTGGTTGAAAAGGGAGTCCGTGACGTAAAACAGGAACATTATATATATATATATATATATATATATATATATATATATATATATATATATATATATATATATATATATATATATATATATATATATAGAGAGAGAGAGAGAGAGAGAGAGAGAGAGAGAGAGAGAGAGAGAGAGAGAGAGAGAGAGAGAGAGAGAGAGAGAGAGAGAGAGAGAGTCAAAGTCAAAGTCAAAGTCAAAGTCAAAAACTTTATTCCATCAAAAATGGCTATTACATGATAATTAATCTAATTACAAATTACAATGTAAAATGTCAAAATAAAACAAATGAAATTTGCAAAGCACAAAATCAAAAAATTTACACATTAAAATAAGCATACGTACACTTCGTCTACCCAATGGGAGGATAATAATGAGACTAAAATCACTTATTAAGTAGGTGATTTAAAAGATGAGATTTAAGTGAGGGTAATGTTTGGCAGCTTCTTAAGTTTGCGGGTAAAGAGTTCCAAAGTCTCGGGCCCATTACATTTAAGGCTCTTGCCCCAATATCAGTGGAAGTTCTGGGCACGTAAAAAGAATTCTGATATCTGGTGTTGACGTTATTGATACGCACTTGATTAACTGTTGGCAATGAGAAGAGCCATTCCGGTAATATTCCATGATTTATTTTAAAAACTAAAAGACAGATATTATATATGAACTTCATGTCCATCCTTAGCCAACCCAATCTCTCAAAGAGGGGAGTCACGTGATCATATTTATGCACCCCCCCTATGGCAACTCTTGCAGCAAAATTCTGGAGCCTTTTCACTCGTAACATCTGGGTCTTAGTCGTGGAACCCCAAACACTTAGACAGTAGTAGAGAATACTTAAAATCAATGTTTGTACTACAATTACCCTACAATCAGGCTCGAATCTTTCATAGACTCTGTTCAAGTAAATAAGGGTCCCGTTCACTTTTTTATGTAGTTCATCGATATGAAAATTAAATGTCATGGTACTGTCCATAATAACTCCTAGATTTTTAACCTTATTAGATGGGAAGAGTGAAACATTGTTGAAATTTATACTGATGTTCTCAGGAATGCGGGACAGGTATTGATTTGATCCAAAAATAACGAATTTAGTTTTATTTTCGTTCAGTAAAAGACCATTACTGTTAAAATAACTTTTGGCACAGTTTAATATATCTTCAGCCCTTTTTAAGATTTCAGGAATTCTATCAATGTCACCAGTAAGCATAATCTGGGTGTCATCAGCATACATAACAAGTAGGCAATCTCTTATAAATTGAGGTAAATCATTAACATATATTAAGAAAAGCAGAGGACCCAAAATTGAACCCTGAGGAACGCCCACACACGCACACACACGAACGCACTCACACACGCACATACACACACATAGCTAAGCTTGAAAAAGTTCAAAGACATGCCACGAAACTGGTGCCAGAAATACGCAATCTCAGTTATGATGAGAGGCTGAGGGAATTAGACCTACCATCACTCGAAGCTAGAAGAGTGAGGGGGGATATGGTGACAGTCTTTAAATTCCTTCATGGTTATGATAGAGAGGATAGGGATCGATATTTTGATATGGCTGGCTCTAGAACTAGAGGTCATAGTTTGAAGCTTCGTAAGAAAACTTCTTTGCAGGATGTAAGGAAATACACTTTCAGTGTAAGAGTAGTTGATAATTGGAATTGGCTAAGCGAGGAGGTAGTTAATGCTATCTCAATCCATAGTTTTAAGGACAGGTATGATAAGTATCACTAAGTATAAAATGGAACCGATCAGGAGACGGGAAGATACGAGCTTTGGGCTCTTTCCCGTAAACACAATTAGGCAATCACAATTAGGTAATCACACACACACACACACACACACACACACATATATATATATATATATATATATATATATATATATATATATATATATGTATATATATATATATATATATATATATATATATATATATATATATATATATATATATATATATATATATATATATATATATATATATATATATATATATATATATATATATATATATATATATATATATATATATATATATATATATATATATATATATATATATATATATATATATATATATATATATATATATATATATTGCACTTGTTACACTATACTATTGCAGTGGTACGCAATAGCCAGTGCTTGCATATAACATCATCAGAATGCAAAGCATCTTGTGACACATCGCCTTTGTTATTTTTCAAAATTAGTAATATAATTTCTTTAATACCCAGAAAACGGATATGATGCTGGAGTGGAAAATATTTCCACATATGTTAGCACAGAAGACTCTTCAGTTGATGAGCTTTCAACCATGCCAGTAATTACAACTACCATGGGGAACACACCAACGACAGCTTTCATGTTTCCCACGTCAGTAATTGCAACTACGATGACAAATCCAACTGCTACAAACATGTCGGCAAAAACCATAATACCTAATAATAATATAATGGCAGCAATAACATCAAATACTTCCACCACTGCGCCATCAACTACTGCAAGCATGGTGCCAGCAACCACAGCAACTACAACCACCACTGCGCCATCAACTACCACAAGCTCAGTGCCAGCATCCACAGCAACTACAACCACCACTGCTCCATCAACTACTACAAGCACAGTGCCAGCAACCACAGCAACTACAACCACCACTGCACCAGCAACCACTACAAGCACAGTGCCAGCAACCACAGCAACTACAACCACCACTGCGCCATCAACTACTACAAGCACAGTGCCAGCAACCACAGCAACTACAACCACCACTGCACCATCAACTACTACAAGCACAGTGCCAGCAACCACAGCAACTCCAACCACCACAATGCAAGCAATCACAACAACACTTGCCACAACCTTGCCAGTAACTACAACGACCATGACCACCGAAGTAACCAGACTAGAAACTACAACGATCACTATAGACGCAGTCACAACCACATATTCAACCACGAGTAGTATACCTAAAGCTTCCAATTCTACAACTATAATCATTCCTACAACAACTGCATCTACTCCAGCCAAAGTAAGCACAACACATCTAATCCCACAATCTGAAAGTACTGTCAGTAGTGATTCTCCCAAAGAGACCTCTATGTTGACATATGTTTACATATTTGCAGGGGTTGGCATCCTGTTGGTATTAATTATATTATCAATCGCTATCATTAAGACTTGTGACCGTAAACATGAGAGAAGATATAACACTCAAGAATACTGGGTTAACTTCAGCAAGGGTCCTTCGGCTGCTGTAACTTATGGAAAAGCTACTGTGAAGAATGTCTCTGAGGTGAAAGCCACAGATAAAAAGACTGCTAAGAAGGAAACAACTAAACCTGAAGTAGTAACAGATACTGAAATTCCGAAATGCCTTCTAATAGAATAATGAATTAGACTACAAAAGTCAGCAAGTAATATAACTGGTCATAAGTGAGTGTAAGGCATAATTATATTGTAAAATGGTGAAGACATAATGATTTAGAAAAATACAATGAACACACAACGATATCTTGCTTCTCTTTCCTTTTGTACTGTATAATTTATTGTCACAACAAAGAGCCAGTATATAAAACATATTTATATTTAATAACTTAATTATTATTTCCAGTAACAAGAATGTACTAGTCGGTCAGTTAATAAAAGCTATACCAGAATTGGCTCCTTTTCTACACAACAGTGGATGGCCAATGTCTCCGTCAGTAGAGCTGCTGTTTTCGCATTATTGATAGTTTCTTAGATTATCTTTCAAAGAGAACGAAACCACTTTGCATGAATAAGTCACTATGTATTTATTCCGAATTCGTGACTATATCAAAACATAAAGATATTGAATAATAGAATAATTAACCCTCAGAGCAGTAAATGGAATTATGCATGCAGGGTTATTGTGAGAAAATATAGGTAACATGGCATAAAGAAAAATTCTTCTTCTCTGACATAGGTGTGTCCACGTCACTGCTGTGATATAATAAACAATTTGTGAACACAACAAGACAGGAATTTAAGCCTACTCATATGTATTCATGTATAATATACATTTAATATTTTTTCAATTAAAAATGAAATACTATATTGCAAAGACATATAATTTCATTTTTTACCGTCATAGTTGTTACCAGAAGTCGCCAGACATCCATGCCAGCAAACGAAATTCTATAAAATGGCTTCACTAAACTTTTCCAAAATATACAACCCTCCTACCGAGAGAGAGAGAGAGAGTGGAAAAAAGGGAAGAATAGTTAGCAGACACTCAGTTTTTAAACAGTTATTGGTAATGATAATATATTACTGAGAAAAGTTCTTGCACCTTTGATTCTCAGACTCTGTTAACTGATTGTCAATTGTGAATTTTGTATATATTTCAATCTCTTTATTTGAAGCTAATATTGCATAACAAAGATTGTTTACAAGTTCAAAGTGATGTATTTTGTGGTGAGCTAAATGTGAAAAACTACTTATTACCTGTTAAAAGGGTACGAATTTTCGTTATTATATTCTGTTATTATTATTATTATTATTATTATTATTATTATTATTATTATTATTATTATTATTATTATTATTATTATTATTATTATTATTATTATTATTATTATTATTATTATTATTATTATTATTATTATTATTATTACGCCTAGGTAATTCAATTGTGTTATAATTTACCAGAGAACTCTTTTATAAGTATTAAAATAAGGATATGAATTACAAGTCAACTGGGTGGCCTTATCTAATTGATAAAAGACTTTAATACATGACCGTAATGGATAATATGGCAAATCCACAGCAGCAAGGATGTGAGACTAAGATGTGACCAACCAACTACATACACAAATTATATGTATTAAGGTTTGCATCCTGGCTAGGGGCAAACTATTTTTCATGTTTCACATATGTTGAAGTGTTTTTTGATCATTATTGATGCCTGTATAGCTTGGAATTTTAATTAAATGCGAAAACGCAGCTATGAATAATGTTGGTAAGAAGCTTTTAAGTGAACAAAAAAGCATTCAGAATAGTGCATCCATTCCCCAGCTTAGCAATTAGTTGAGAGGTTGGCTTCTTCTTTTAAGACTTTCAGTGGTGCAGTTGTTTGCGCATTTGCACACTTATTGTGTCTCAAATTCGACTCCCGGCCAAGGGTAAAATATGTTTCATGTTTTCACATATGGTGATGTATTCATTTGATCATTATTGATATTCATACAGCATGGGATTCAATAAAATGGAGAAATGAAGCAACATATGAAGTTGAAAAGAAGCTGTATTATGAAAAAAAAAAAAAGACATTCAGAGGAATGTGAACTTTCCATAACTGAGAGGTTTCTTCTTTTTTTTTTTTTTTTAAGACCTTTGGTAGTGTAGGTGGTAGCATCTTGGTACACTAATTATGTGTCTTAGATTCGAATCCCAACCAGAGCCAAAATATGCTTGATGATTTCACATATGTTGATGTATTTATTTGATCATTATTGATGCCTCTGTTGCATGGGATTTGACTAAAATGGGAAAATACAGCCACGAGTTCAGAGTAAAATAGGTGTAAAATGAAAAAAAAAAACATTCAGAAGAATGTATACATTCCTTAGCCTAGCAGTTAGCTGAGAGGTTGACATCTTTTAAAACCTTCGGTGGTGTAGTTGGTAGTGCCTTGGAACGCTAATTAAGTTTCTTAGGGTCGAATCCCGGCCAGGGGCAAAATAGATCTCATGTTTTGACATATATTGATGTGTTTATCTTATATATATATATATATATATATATATATATATATATATATATATATATATATATATATATATATATATATATATATAATATATATATATATATATATATATATATCAAATAAGCCCATTACCATATGTGAAAACATAGATAAATTTTATCTCGACCTGGACTTGAACCTAGGACACATAATTACTGTGCCAATGCACTACCAACTACACCACAAAAGGTTTTTAAAAGGGAAACAAACATTTCAACTATATATGATATACTAGGAAAGAACTCATTCTATCTGAATGCCACTCTGTTCATATTACAGCTTCCCCCAACCTCACTCGTGCCTCCGTTTTCGCATTTAATTCAATTAAATGCGAAAACGAAGCCACGAGCGAGGTTGGAGGAAGCTGTAATATGAACAGAATAGCATTCAGATGGAACGCATTCATTCCTAGTATAGCAGATATAGCTGTAAGGTTTGCTTCCCTATTAACACCTTCTGTGGTGTAGTTGGTAATGCCTTGGCACAGTAATTATGTGTCCTTGGTTCAAGTACCGGTTGGGTAAAAATTATTCATATATATATATATATATATATATATATATATATATATATATATATATATATATATATACATATATATATATATATATATATATATATATATATATATATATATATATATATATACATATATATATATATATATATATATATATATATATATATATATATATATATATATATATATATATATATATATATATATATATATATATATATATATATATATATATATATATATATATATATATATATATATATATATATATATATATATATACATATACATATATATATATATATATATATATATATATATACATATATATATATATATATATATATATATATATATATATATATATATATATATATATATATATATATATATATATATATATATATATATATATATATATATATATATATATATATATATATATATATATATATATATATATATATATATATATATATATATATATATATATATATATATATATATATATAATAGTTGAGCATCAGAGAGGAATTTTGAGTTATGAAGACAGCTTTTTTCAGATATCAACTTTGAAGACTTACATATAGAGATTCCTCTCCCATGAAGGTGCAAGTGTCTTTGCTGGATACTATATTCAACAAGAAGTCCTCACTGCCGTAGTAGTAAGAGAAGTAAACGAGCTTTCGAAGGGCATCCTTTATCGTCCAGTTATGAAACAAACCCTTACGGTAATAAATCACATGAAAAAAAGACGAGAACCAAGAAGTTCCACTTCATGAAAGGTCCAAATATCCTTTTCCAGGCGACTGTCCTCGTCAAAGATTGTTTTATTCTTGCTTGGCCTTGGTTCGGAAGTGATCGCTGCTACAGAGGCCTCTTTGGAGGCCCAACCTCAGAGTTCTTTTTTCAGGGTTTAGAAAAACTAAATGACTGTTGCAGTCAGTGTGTGAATCTGAGAGAGGAATATGTTGAATAAAATCATAATTAATGCATTTATTCCTAGCAAAGCAGTTAGCTTTGAGGTTTCCTTCTTCTTTTAGGCCTTCCGTGGAGTAAGTTGATATATATATATATATATATATATATATATATATATATATATATATATATATATATATATATATATATATATATATATATATATATAATATATATATATATATATATATATATATATATATATATATATATATATATATATATATATATCAAATAAACACAGCAACATATGTAAAAGCATGAAATATATGACCTGGCTGGTGCTGTGGGTGCTGTGGGTGGCGTGGATGAGGAGTTGACCAGGATCGGTGGTGCCGGGGCAGGGGGCACGGTAGTGGGGTGGGTGGGTGGGAGAGTGATATGTCATCACCCGCACCCCCTCCTGCCATGTTTCCCGCCATGGGAGCTATAAAACGCTCGCACCCTAAACCAATAAATGGCCGGAAGAACCTGGTAAGATATGGTAGCAGTAAATGGTAGCTTGTAAGTCAGTAATGAAAAAGTAGTATAATCTATTTCTTCACCATTGCTGTAAATTGATACCTCCCACACTATTCCATTAGTGACGATGAACTTATAAGGCTAACAAACAACGACAAAGTACTCCCCAATTATTTATGTGTCAGTGAGCTTGATAAGATGATATTTAACCCACTTGATCTTGAAAATTAAATAGATTTGTTTTTGAATAATATGAGAAACGCAACCAACACTTTTTCAATTTATATATATTTAAATGAACTGTATTCAAATTTAAATAACTCTAATGCATTTTCGGTTTTGTGCATGAACATTAGAAGTCTTGCAAATAATATTCAAATATTTATTGATCAATGTTTAACAGAAAATAATATATGTGATGTAATGTTTTTTTGGAGACTAGGCTGGATAATGATATTGAATCATTGTATAATATAACAGGGTACAATATGTTCACTCAGAACAGAGACAGGAAAGGTGGAGGTGTATGTATGTATGTAGCTAGTAAGTATAGCTAGAGTGTTATAAAGTAGTGCAGTATAATGGAACTATTCATTGAATGTGTTAGTGTACAGGTACATAACGGTAAGGAAAATTGCTACTTTGCATCTGTATATAGACCACCAAAGGGGAACATGCCTGAATTCCTTGAAGCTTTACTGAAAGTATTTGATTTTGCAGCAAGAAAAAAGTACAAAACTATTTATTTATTCGGTGATTGGAACTTAGATTTGTTTAAAATAAATGATCAAAGAGTAACTGATTTTATAAACTTAATGTATTCACGTGGCTGCTTTCCAATAACTACTAAACCTACGAGAGTAACTGAAAATAGTGCATCTCTAATCGATCATATCAGGACTACAAATCTTGAAGACAACATAAGTATTTACATAGTGTACACCGACATAAAAGATCATGTCGCAGTATACTCCCAGTTTAAAAAAGAACGTAAATTTGATGCATATATAGAAAAAAGACATTACTCTGATGATAACATAGCTAAATTTACTAGAGATATATCACATGGAAAATGGCAACATATCATTGACCTAAATAATGCAAATGAAGCTTTTAATAAATTTCACTGTACATTTAGGGATAAATTTCTAGACTGCTTTCCTCTAAGAAAATCGACTGTAAATAATAAAAAACAACAGATGCCCACACATAGCTGCAGGATTAAAAAATAGTATCAAAGAAAAACACCGATTTGAAAGGCTTGCATCAAAATGGCCTTTGTCTTTTGGAACCAGATATAAAGCTTACAGGAACAAATTAGTAACGCTACTCCGAGCTGCAAAAAATAGATATTTTCAGGATAAGCTTAAGGAGGAACAAGGAAACAGCAAGTACACATGGAATACAATAAACAGCCTAATGGGACGAAGACAAATTAATCATTCAAAGGAAATCAAATTAAAAAATGATAATGACCACACTGCTAATATCTTTAATAATCATTTCTTAACTATAGCACAACCAACACAGGAACAACAAAATGTGCAACAAAACTCACACCAACAGTTTCTTAATAATCCACCAGACTTTTCGTTTTACTTGTATCCTGTAACAAGAGAGGAAGTCACTAAATATATAAAAACCTTAAAACCAAATACTGCGTTGGGATATGATGAAATTCCATCAAAACTACTCCAGGTCACTGCCCATTACATTGATACCCCATTTACCCACATAATCAATCTATGTTTTCAGCAAGGATGTTTTCCAGACAAACTGAAAAGTGCTAAAGTAATACCTATTTTTAAGTCAGGCACTGTAGATGATGAAAATAACTATAGACCTATATCTATCTTACCGTCTTTAAGTAAAGTGTTTGAAAAAGCGATTGTTCACAGACTTAAAGAATTCCTTGAAAAGTTCAGCCTGTTATCCGAAAATCAATATGGATTCCGTAATAATAAGACCACTGAAAAAGTAATAATGAACTTTACAAGTGATGTTTATCAAAATTTGGAAAATAAAAACTTTTTTGCAGGGGTTTTCCTAGACTTGTCCAAAGCATTTGACTCATTAGACCATGATATACTAATAGAAAAACTAACTTGTGTGGGTATTAGGGGAACACCATTACAGTTATCTAAGAGCTACTTGAAAAATAGAAAACAAGCCGTATATTGTAATGGGAAAGCATCTTTGTTGCAAACTATTGAGAGGGGAGTACCACTGGGATCAATACTGGGCCCATTGTTATTTTTAGTTTATATAAATAATATTTCCAATGCCAGTAATAAATTCAAATATATTCTTTATGCAGATGACACCAACCTTCTCTTGCATGATAATAACCTTGACCACCTACATTGTTTTAAATAGTGAACTAGAAAAAATTAACAACTGGATCTCTGTTAATAAATTAAAGCTAAATGTTTCCAAAACTGACTATATCTTATTTCAAAATAGATCTGTAGTACACAATATTGGTAAAGTTAATATGAATGGGTATGAAGTTAAAAGAGTTGCTTGTAAGAAATTTTTGGGAGTAATTATTGATGAAAATTTAAGCTTGAAATATCATATTCAATCTGTCTGCTCAAAACTGTCCAAGACGTGTGGAAGTTTGTATAAAATTCGCCATAACCTAACAAATGAGGCCTTAAAAAGCATATACTATTCCCGGTGTTATCCTCATATTATATACTGTTTGTATATATTGTTGATACAATATTTCTGTCTTATTATTATACATAGTGATGTTAATGATAACAGAAAATTATTTAGCTTTATTCGACACAACTATGGAACTAGAGGTAACAATATAAATTTGATATGTCCACAGCCAAGAACAACCTTGTACAAATTTTCTATTCACTGTTTTGGCCCAAAATGTTGGAATGCATTACCAGAAGATTTAAAAACCATAACTGGCACAACTTTATTTAAAAAGAAACTCAAACAGCATTTATTTACTAGACAAAATCAAACAGCTGTTGATTAATAATTAATACAGTATTGGTGTATCATTATGTCCAGGTTAAGGTCAGGCTACTGTTTTGTTTTATTACGAGATAAGTCTGAGATTGCTATATTGGAGCTTTTGTTAACTATTACCGTCATACTTTAATTTATGTGAAATGTATATTAAACTGCTTGCCAAGGAGTTCTTGCTCAGCAGGCTAGTGCCTCTGAATATAATGTACATATTTATTCCTGTATGTATACTAAATATTTGGCAATAAAATCTATGACTATGACTATGAAAGTCACAAGCTCCAGCAGACGGCCACTGTAGCCACATATTTTCCGGTTTTACATCACATACTCCATATTCTTAGTAAGGGCTGGGACGTTGTCTCCATAGAAGGAGTTTTTGGCTTTGGCAGTGTTTGGTCATCACCCCATGTGTATGCCTTTACTAACCTCAGACAATGAATGGTGTGTTTTGAACTGAAAAAATGATGAATCAAAATCTCTCTCTCTCTCTCTCTCTCTCTCTCTCTCTCTCTCTCTCTGTATATATATATATATATATATATATATATATATATATATATATATATATATATATATATATATATATATATATATATATATATATATATACATTAATATACGTACATATATATATATATATATATATATATATATATATATATATATATATATATATATATATATATATATATATATATATATATATATATATATATATATATAATAATAATGAGATTTTGATAAATGACCTACTAAATCTATGTGAGCCCATTTACACTTAAATCTGACACGTGGCCTTATGCGACATTTTGAAATTTTCTGTTTCTGTACTTTCAGACAATTACATATATGATATACATTTATAAATTTATTCACACTTGGATATCCCCTGGACAGTCCCAGAGATGCTTAAATAAGGCACTCAGAGTCATTACTGACTCTTCTTTTACTTGTAATCTGGATTCTGTTTGCCGTAAGGTATCATCTCTTTCTCTTTTCTATTGCTACGACTTTCATCGCTGCTCTGATGATTTGGCTACTTGCATCCTTCCCCCACTGCCAAGGCCACATAACACTCGCCAAGCGGCCTCGTCTCACAGGTACTGTATGGAGATTTGTAACTTGTGGATTGGTTGGTGCAGGGACTGCTTCTTCCATCTACCTCCAGACTCTGGAATTCTCTTGCTTCCTCTGTCTTTCCTAATGCTTATAACCTATCTTCCTGGATCTATCGTCATCTCAAGGCCCAATCCTGCCATATCTCTAGACCCTTAGTACTTTGACTATTCTTTTAGTCTGTCCTTTTTCTTTGTGTGTCATTACCTCATCTCTGCCTTGTCCGTAACCTTTTTCTTTACCTTCGTCTTAATATTTTCTTCGTGCCCGGGCCTTTATTGATGAGGGCATTTTTCTTGCCTATCCCAGCGTCACGCTCATAAAAAAAAAATGGTCTGCAGCTGGGTGTGAATCGCAAGGCATAAACAACGAGAAACGCTGTTCTTTACAGCAAACTGGTCACTCTGAAAAAAAAGTTCCTTTGGAAAGTCTACAGAACCTTCTAAATATGCAATGTTTACTCTTCCATAATCGATCAACATTTTGATATTTGCCCAGTTCATCTCTGTTCTTTTGAATTAATAATTTATCCTCAACATTATGACAGTTTGCAATTAAAATATTCATATGTACCTCGTTTCCAATCTGTTTCACATTTATTTGTATTTGCAGACACCAACCACCTCGGTTTATTTACAGACTGTATCTTCGATGGTGTAGTAGGAGAGACTGATGTAGTGCTGACAGTCAATAGGCTGTCATAGGTGTAGATGTAGCCTGAGGTAAAGTAACTGGTGGAAAATGTATTGGGAGTGGCTGGAGATCACTACTTAAGCACTTCCTGGGAACTATTGAGACTTGTCGAGGGAGTAGGAAGTGTGTGAATGACGTAAGCATATGGGGATAGATGAATGGACGTTTTCTAGTGGAAGGTATTCATCTCCTTTATGAACTCTGCACTCTTGTCTAGTTATAGGGTAGATGGAGTGACATGATTGGTTCTAGGGAGAGGGTAAATGGGTGTTGGTTAGTGGTGAATGTTGTTGTTGTAGATATTCCATCCTGAGGTGGAACAAGTCATGGGTGCACCTGGGGGTGATTTCCAGCTTTGTGTAAACATCCTCTTTATAACCTTTACCCTTTGGATCAGCTGTCCCTTCTTGAACGTTTATGTTTACAACTGCTAGGTAGCATTTTCTTTGATACCAAGGAATCTACAAATGTCAATAGAGCACGAATCCCTGCAATAGTACCTCCACCATGGGATTACTTTTTCCAGGAAATATTTGATCAATGATCCCTCGCAAAAGTCCCTGACTCTTGTTAGACTTTGCATCTAATCTGTTAAGTGATTGATGACTGCACTTTACACAGATTCACTGGTCTAAAAGGTCTTTCTCAAGAGGCGTATATTTCAATTTGGAGGTATTTCAATGCAAGGGCTGCATAGAGAATCAGTCTATCTTTAACAGAATCATCAATTTGTCACGCGATATCACCAGTCAGACAACTGGAAACATCACAAGGAAGCATTTCACAAAAGTAAAATATGGTAAAATTAAGTCAGAAGAAATTAAATTCCTCATAACATGAAAACATTTTCATGTTCATTGTTTCATATGATTTCCTTTTCTCTTCTCAATAAATCTAAAGGTTTAGATATCGTGGTAAAGTTCAGGATTTTCTATAATAAGCAGAAAGATCCAGGAATGCATTAATTTGTCTTGCTGTTTTTTTTAAATGAATTATTTAATTGATATTTCTTCGTCATGAATGTGTATATACATTTACTGGTCAACTTATGACCAAGGAACAAAACTTCCTCTTTTAACAAATTACATATTGATTATTTCTCATTATGGTTATGCTGTTTCAATCTGTCAAAGACTAGAGTTAGATTTCTCATATATTCATTGGCATTTCCACCAAGACTCAAAATATTATCTAAGTAATAATTAGAGCAATTGTAACAGTTAACTTTGATATAACACTGAGCATAAATCTGGAATATATGTAGGTATATTTTTTAATTAGATTGAAATTATGTGGTTTTAAACTAAAAAAAAATGCTTTTTAAGATTTCCATCAAATTCAAAAATATATCCTCTGGTTCGAAGTAAAACAACTGGCCATTTTATCTACATTTATCTACCCTTAAGGATACCACCTATGAAATGCTGTTTATCATAACAACAGTTTCAGTACCAATTACATATAGATCACGCTGTTTAGACATTTTTGGAAGAACAATTATCAATGAAGATTGCTATCTGTTAATTACCTGAATATGTGTATCTCGAGCAGTTACCATTATCAGGAAAAAAACTGTTTTTAAATTCAATATATTTTTAAAGTCAATAATTATACTAGTACCATCAACGACTAATATATTTTTTTTTATGTGTGACCCTGGGACAGGCAAAAGCTACCCTCATCAATAAAGGCCTTGGCACGATAAAATACCAAGACAAAGGAAAAGTAAAAGGTTAAGGACAAGTCAGAGATGAGGTAATATTACACAAAGGAAAATGGCAGACAAAAAATAGTCAGAGTACAGAGGACCTAGAGATATAGAGGATTAGGCCCGAGATGACGATAGATCCACTTTTTGAAGGAAGATAGGTAATAAGAATTAGGAAAGACAAAGGGAGGAAGAGTTCCAGAGTCTGGAGGTAGATGGGAAGAAGCAGTTGCTGCACCGACCAGTTCACGAGCTACAAATCTCCACACAGTACCTGTGAGATTAAGCCTCTTGGTGAGTGTTATGCGGCCTCGGCAGTGGAGGAGGGATGCAATTCGCCAACTCATCAGAGCAGTGATGGGAGTAGTAGCAATAGAAAAGCGAAAAGGATGATATCTTATGGTGAAGAAAGAGAGAATCCAGATTAGAAGTAAGAGAAGGATCACTAATGAGTCTGACTACCTTAGATTCAACTCTATCAAGGAGATAAGTATAAGAAGAAGCACCCCAGATGTGTGAGCAGTATTCTGTGCAGGGAAAGACAAGACCTATATACATTTTAAGTAACTGTAAAGAGGAAAAGTAATGACGAAAACGAAACAGAATCCCCAATTTTTTGGATGAAGATTTAGAAATTTGGTTTATGTGATTCCTCCAAGACAAGTTAGAGGCTATATTGATTCCATCGAAGTTCTCTTCCCCACAGCCACAGTTACCCAATAATTCAAATGCAAGGGTTATAGCTAAAATATATATTCACATTCCTGGCAACCCCCCCCCCCTGAGGTAGAGATATGTGTTATATTGACCAATGAAGGCATTCCCTCTGAAGAAGTTTTGATTAAGGAGCTATTTCGCAATCCAAATTGGGTCTCCTTCACAATAATGATATCGAAAGGATTTGAATACGTGGCTTACAAACTGAATCAATGGCCTAAGGGCACAATGTCCAGCCATTTCGCGAGGGCAAACAGTTGACACAACCTGGGTTATCTATAAAATATCCCAAACTACAGTCACATTGGAATAAACAGCAAAGAGCCTATGAAAAGATCCCCTATCCACAAGACTTCAGAAAGAGACACAATACAAACCTCTCTTATCGCTGTCCATACAAAAGAGACTTCTCCTGAAGAGATGGCTCTTACAACCTTAGACACTCACCTAGGCATACAAACTTTGGGAAGGCCCGATAATACAAATGGCACATACTCAAACCAGCGTTACCCATGCAATGGCAGGTACAGGCACCAGGATCCATAGGCTATCCCCAGACCACACTATGATGATGAATTCCCAGCAGAAGCACACAGTCGGAACAAATCATGGACACCCCCAGAAACAAACTACAACTATGACTACGGATACCACCCTGATGAAACATGGTAAGAATGTAACGTTAGTACTGTAAATGTGAATGCTCAGTCCCTTCTTGCTCATTTAGAGGAAGTAATGATGCTAACAAAAGACTACAACATAGATATCCTCTGTGTAAGTGAAATTTGGCTTTCTCCTACAACTGAAAATAAATATGTGAATATCCCAGAGTTTAAAATATTTTGCAATGACCATGGCTGAGGGGGTGGGTCAGTATTTATGTTAGAAATTATCTTTGTGCATCAGAAATAACCACAGGTCTAGAAAAAACTGAAGAGCTCAAAGATATATGGATCATTGTGCAGTATCAGAAACTTTCATCTTTCATTGTAGGGTGTGTTTACCATCACCCAAAAGCACCTTCCAGTTCATTCAGTTATCTGCTAGAAACATTCAGAAATATCTGTGGGTGCCATAAACCCGTATACATACTTGGTGACTTTAATGATGACTTGCTCTCAGTAATTAACAAAATGAAAAGGCTGATCAACACTTAGAAATTAACACAAATAGTGACAAAATCGACCTGCATTACCCCTAATTCTAAGACTCTAATAGATCTGATAATGACAAAAAGAGTGGAAAGTATACCCTATTGGGACGTAGTTCACTGCCCAATTGCAGATCACGAGCTCAACATTACTATGCTAAACATAAGCAAACCCAAAAGGAAGCCTCTCTTGAAGACATTCCGGTGTCTAAAAAATTACTCCCCTAATATCTTTTGTGAAGCATGATTCAACAAAAATGTACTTCATAGTATAATAAAAACAGATAATGACGATTTGCAGGTTGTGAGTCAAACAAAATTCTTCCATGAATGCTTAGATAGTTGTGCACCAATTGTAACAAGAAAAGTAACCCACCCCTCAGCCCAATGGCTAACTAATGACATTAAAGAGGCAATGCAAATCAGAAATCAAGTGCAAAAAAAGCCAAAAATGAATAGACATGCTATGACTCTACGTGAATGTTATATAGTTGAAAAGAAACAAGTCAGATCCCTCATCGATATAAGTAAAAAAGACGTATACAAAAAATAATTTAATGACACTAGACATGATACGGCGACAACATGGAAAGTGATAATAACATAATACCAAATGGAAAGACTACCTCAGAAAGTTATGAAAATATTACGGAGTTGAAAGACAAAGCGGAAAACTTTAATAACTATTTTGCTAACATAGTGAAAAATACATATGAGAAAACACAAGAAAACATCAATTCAGTGAACATGAGAAATTACTTAAATGTCAATTCTTCCAAAGTAAACACAAGAGAGTACTTCAAGATAAATCCTTTCAATTGTACTACCCTCATTTTTACCATAAAGAGCCAAAGAAACTCTGGCTATTATGGCCCAGATGGTATACCAATTCAATTCATCAAAGATGCTCTGCCCATGCATGTATATTATATTCTAGCTATTATGAACACTTCCATTGTTACTAAAAGGTTTCCTGACTCTAGGAAAAAATCACATGTAATACCTCTGCATAAAAAGGGGGACAGAGAAGATGTGACAAACTATCGTCTCATTTCCCTGCTACCCATTTTCTCTAAAATATTAGAAAAATTTTTTGATTTTTTTTTTTAAGAATGTGACACCGGGACAGGCAGAAACTGCCCTCATCAATAAAGGCCCGGGCACGATAAAATACCAAGATGAAGGAAAAGAAAAAGGTTAAGGGCAAGGCAGAGATGAGGTAATGTCACACAAAGGAAAACGACAGACAGAAAAAACAGGTAAAGTACAGAAGACCCAGAGATATGGAGGACTAGGCTCTGAGATGACGATAGATCTGCTTTTTGAAGGATGAAAGGTCATAAGAATTAGGAAGGACAGAAGGAGGAAGAGAGTTCCAGAGTCTGGAGGTAGATGGGAAGAAGCAGTCGCTGCATCGACCAATCTGCGAGCTACAAATCTCCACACAGTACCTGTGAGATTAGGCTGCTTGGTGAGTGTTACGCAGCCTTGGCAGTGGAGGAGGGATGCAACACACCAACTCATCAGAGCAACGATGGAAGTAGTAGCGATAGAAAAGCGAAAGGGAAGATACCTTACGGCGAAGAGAGAGAGAATCCAGATTAGAAGTAAGAGAAGGATAATTAATGAGTCTGACTGCCTTAGATTCAACCCTATCAAGGAGATAAGTAAAGGAAGAAGCACCCCAGATGTGTGAGCAGTATTTTAAGCAGGGGCGGATAAGACCTTTGTAAATTTTAAGTAACTGCAATGAGGAAAAGTAATGATGAGAACGAAACAAAACCCCTAAATTTTTGGATGAAGATTTAGAAATTTGGATTATGTGATTCCTCCAAGACAAGTTAGAGGCTATATGGATTCCTAATATATTGATAGAGTTAAGAGGGTAAATTTCATTAGTTTCGAAGACAATAGGGTTATCAGGAGGAGAAGAAGATAAAGAGATAGCAAGACTCTGTGTCTTGGAGGCATTAAATTTAACTAAATTTTGAGTGCTCCATTCAAATACTCTCTGCAAATCAGAGTTAAGAGTAGAAGAAAGAGTGATACGAGATTGATTATGAGTAACAGATGAAGGTTGTGAAGAAAAGGCAGAGGAAAAGTGAAGGGTAGAATCATCAGCAAAGGCATGAAGAAGAGAGGAAGATGGGGATTGTAGAAGATCATTGATGAAGAGAAGGAAGAGAGTAGGTGAAAGAACAGAGCCCTGTGGAACACCACTGGTAACAGAGAAAGGGCTAGATGTCGTGCCATCAACAACTACAGATATAGAACGGTCAGTAAGAAAACTGGAAATCAGAGAACAGAAAGAAGGGGTAAAGCCATAGGCAGGGAGTTTGGCCATCAGAGCCTTGTGCCAGACTCTGTCAAAAGCCTTAGAGATATCAAGGGCAACGACAAAGGATTCCCCATAGTTCCTCAGAGAAGATGACCATACATGAGTAAGATAGGACAGGTGATCACCAGTGGATCTTGCCTTGCGGAAGCCGTACTGGTGATCGGAGATAAGTGAGTTAGAGTCAAGGCATTTCAAGAAGTGAGCATTGAGCAAAGTTTCGAAAACTTTAGCAATAGAGGAGGTTAGGGCAATAGGTCAATAGTTAGAAAGAATAGAGCGGTCACCCTTCTTAGGAACAGGTTGAACTAGAGCATGCTTCCAAGATGAGGGATAGATACTGGTTGACAGAATGAGGCGAAAAAGATGGCAAAGCACGGGAGCCAGTTCATCTGCAAACTCCTTAAGGAACCTTGCAGGGATACCATCGGAACCAGATGCCTTGTTTGTCTTTAGCGAGCGAAGAACTTTATGAACTTTGCGCGAAGAAAGTATAAGGGAGGGCATAGGGTTAGAGAGGGGAAAGGACTGAGGAACAGGTGCACTGGAATCATTGATAGAAGAGCTGGCAGAGAAATGAGAGCCTAAGAGAGTGGCTTTGTCAGTGGGAGAGCAAGCTATAGAAGAACAATCAGAACGAATGAGAGGGGGAAAGCTTGAGTTACAGAAGTTTTTGGAGAGGTATTTGGCTAAGAACCAGAAGCATTTGTCAGTAGGAGAGTAGTTAAGGTCATCAACTTTCCTTCTCATAAAGGAAGCCTTAGACCTTTGAATCTGAGCTGTACAGCGATTCCTAGCTATAATAAAAGTAGAGCAAGTTAAATTGGAAGGATAGGCTAGGTAAGATCGGTGAGCCTGATTCCTAGCCTGGATAGCCATCGAGCAGGCGTGGTCAAACCAAGGTTTAGGGGGAGAAAAAGATTTTGTAGAAGTGGGGATGTACGCCTCCATTCCCGCGGTCATGATCTCGGCAACTTTTAGAGCTACCTGATCAGGGTTGCGGGACCGAAAGCAGTATTCATCCCATGGGAAGTCAAAGAGAAAGTTACGCAAATTTTCATATTGGGTTCGCTCGAAGTGCCAAAGGCGGCGTTGAGTAGGAGGGATTGGTGGAGGGGGAGCAAAAATGGAAGAGAATGAGATCATAGAGTGGTCAGGTTTACCATGAGGGAAATGCACAGAATAAGGGTAGTTTGAAGGATTAGAAGTAAAAAATAGGTCGTGAGTGTTTGCTGCATGTTCGTGACGATCAGGAACACGAGTAGGATGTTTGATAATTTGCTCCAGATCGTGAGTAATAGAGAAAGCAAGGCCTGACTTCCTCCCACATCAGTGTGAGAGGAATGAAGCCACTCACTGTGATGTACATTGAAATCTCCAAATGTAGAGAATTTCTTCATGTGGGTGAGAAGATAGCAAGGACTCATGGCACGAGGAGAGATATTCAAAGAAAGACACAAACTCGGTGGAGTTTGGAGAACAGTAGCAGAAACAAAGGATCATAGTTGGTAGTGGAGAGATAGACTTTTAGCCAGAGAACATCAATGTCAGGAGATTCAAGGTCATGAGCCTCACAGTATGAGTGTTAGTGTTGCAGTATGCACAGACCCCACCTCTGGAACGAAAACGAGGATACAGTTTATAGGGAGAGATTTGGAATGGGCCAGTGGAAGCATGTATAGACAGCTGGGTCTCAGATAGGAGGAGGTGGTTAGGGAGGAAAGTGCCCAAGTGCTGTTCCACAGATGAAAGATTAGAGTTCAGATCACAAATGTTTGAATAGTGAAGAGTGACAGAAGCAGATCTATTGGGAGGTGCAAGGTTAAGAACAGAACCATTACTACCACCAGGCGTGTCTGCCCTCAAGCCAATGGTGGAGTTAAAGCGATCCCTGGAGATTCTTCGCACCCCACTATGCTGGGTACTGGGGGCCATTAGTTGTGAACTTTCCATAAATAATAACAAATGTGAGGAAAAGGAAAGTAAAAGAGACAGATGTGCAGAATGTTGTGACTTGTCAAATGTAATGGAATAGCAAGAGATGTGTAATGAATACGCCAGAATATTCAGTGTAAATGTAGGCATGAAGAAAGAAACGTCCTGAAGGAAGACTCAACCGGAAACTGTCTGGACCAGTCCTAGTTGCATCGTAATACCTTCAGTCGTAGTCTTTCAATGGGCGGCTGTGCCATGGCCAACCAACTTATGTCATATTTATAGTCAAATAGACTATTATCTATTAACCAACATGGTTTCAGACCGAAACTCTTTACGGAAACTGCACAGCTCAAAGTTACGAATAGCATCTATAATAATATAGATATGAAAAAATCTCTGCTTGTATTATTAGACTTATCAAAAGCCTTCGACAGTGTAAACCATGAAATTTGTATAAGTAGATGTACTCACCTAAATATTGATCCGAGCTGGTTTAAAGAGTACCTGTCTAATCACAAACAGTCTATCCGTCTTAAGAACATTATCCCTGTGCCAAAAAATTTATCATTTAGTGTTCCACAGGGATCAGTACTTGGGCCTGCTGGCTAGTATAGTGGTAACGCGCTGGCTTCGCATTCACGAGGTCGAAAGATCGGTTCCCGTCCAAGACCGAGAGTTTAAGCTGTTTACTGGCAGGAACTGCTGTGGATGGACACCACAGTGGGGGGTTGGGGCTTGCCCTGGCTGACGAATACCCATTGTATTGAAATGGAAATAAAGTTTGTTGTTCTCCATTTACGTAAATTATCTATCTTCTTTCATTTCTAACTGTCTAATTGTACAATATGCAGATGACACTCAACTACTTCTTAGTAGTGATACTAATAATCTCCCAGAGCTAACCTTAAGAGCTGAAAACACTTTGCCAAAAATTATAACCTATTTTCAAGAAATTGGGCTGGTAATTAACGAAAGTAGAACACAATGCATATATATTGGCTCAAGGTGCTATATAGTACAAATTACAGAAAACACAACAATTAATTTATTTGGCCATATCATTACACCTAGCAAAACAGTCAAAAACCTAGGAATTCACATTGATAACTACATGTTGTTTGACTCCCATATAGATAAAGTATGCAAAAAGGTTACAGGAACATTAATGTACTTATCACATATTAAAGACAATTTTGAAACTACCACTCGAATAACTGTTGTTGAATCTCTAGCCTTAAGTCACATAAATTACTGCATAACTGTTTGGGGAGCTACCACTAAGACTTAGATAAACAAAATCCAGAAGCTTAATTTTGCAGCTCGAGTCGCCCTTGGAGGAATAAGAAAATATGACCACTTCACACAAGCTCTCAATAAACTTGGGTGGCTGCGGGCAGAAAACTAGGGTGCTTATGCTATTTATGCTTTTGTATACAAAATTTTGAACCATTATTATTCTAGCTGGCTATTTGATTTATAAACCAACAAAAGGCAGAGTAGTGAGCAATTTATTTAAAGAACAAACACAGAAGCAGTTTCAGAGATGACCACTATTAAACGACCAACACTCTGGTAAAATATTCCAGAGCATCTTAAAAATTCATCCTCCTTCGAAGCTTTCATAGGAAAACTAAATAGTATTCTTTTGGACAAATAGTAACTGATCATACATTAACTAAACTTAAAGATTTAATGAAATTTCTCTTGACACTAACCTCTCTATATGTAAGCTGATATCGCCTATGCTGTTCTCTAAGTTAAGAACTAATTATTCTCATTGCAAGGAAAACAAATATGGTGATGCTGCTGATAATAACGATCCTGAATCGAGTGTTATTATTACTACTTTATTATTAACATTATTGTTTACATCTTATTACAGCATTATTATTTTTTAGGAAAGCTACATTTAACTCAATTGTATGTATTACCCTTTTACTTATTAGCTCAATTATATGTCTACTTATAATTTACTCTTAAATTGTAGAAGAATAACCATTGTACAAAAATGGAATTAACTGTTTGTTTGTAAAGCAAATGCAAAAAGAGCTAAAAATGAATAGATATGATATGACTCTCCGAGAACGTTATAAAACAGAAAAGAAACGTGTCAGACCTCTCATCAGTGTAAGTAAAAAAGACTTTTACAAAAAACAATTTAATGACTCTAGACATGATACAGCAGCAACATGGAAAGTGATAAGAAGCATGATACCAAATGAAAAGAGTACCTCAGAAAGTTGAAAGACAAAGCGGAAAACTTTAATAACTATTTTGCTAACGTTGGCAAAAATACATATGAAAAAACTCAAGAAAACATCAACTCAGTGAATATGAGTAATTGCTTAAATGACAATTCTTCCAATGTAAGCACAAGAGAGTACTTCAAGATAAATCCTATCGATTGTGCTACCCTAATTCTTACCATAGAGAGCCAAAAAACCTCTGGCTCTTATGGTTCAGATGGTATACCATTTCAGTTCATCAAAGATGCTCTACCCATGATTGTATCCTATATTCTAACTATTATGAACACTTTCATTGTAACTAAAGAGTTTCCTGACTCTTGGAAAATATCACATTTAATACCTCTGCATAAAAAGGGGGACAGAGAAGATGTGACAAACTATCGTCCCATTTCCCTGCTACCCATTTTCTCTAAAATATTAGAAAAAATTGTTGCATGCCAACTTATGTCATATTTAGAGTCAAATAGACTATTAACGATTAACCAACATGGTTTCAGACCGAAACTCTCTACGGAAACTGCACTGCTCAAAGTTACGAATAGTATCTATAATAATATAGATATGAAAAAAATATCTCTGCTTGTACTATTGGACTTATCAAAAGCCTTCGACAGTGTAAACCATGAAATTTTTTTAAGTAAATGTACTAATTTAAATATTGATCCAAGCTGGTTTAGCGAGTATCTATCTAATCGTAAACAGTCTATACATCTTAACTACATTATCTCTGTGCCAAAAAATGTATCATTTGGTGTTCCACAGGGATCAGTACTTGGTCCTATCCTCTTCTCCATTTACGTAAATGATCCATCTTCTTTCATTTCTAACTGTCTAGTCATACAATATGCAGATGACACTCAACTACTCCTTAGTGGTGATATTAATAATCTCCCAGAGCTAACTTTAAGAGCAGAAAACACTCTGTCAAAAATTAAAACCTATTTTCAAGAAATTGGGCTGTTAATTAACGAAAGTAAAACACAGTGCATATTTATTGGTTCAAGGTTCCACATAGCACAAATTCCAGAAAACACAACAATTAATTTTTGCGATAATATTATCACACCTAGCAAAACAGTCAAAAACCTAGGAATTCACTTTGATAACCACACGTTGCTTGATTCCCACATAGATAAAGTATGCAAAAAGGTTACAGGAACATTAATGTACTTATCACGTATAAAAGACAATTTTGAGACTACCACTCGAATAACTGTTGTTGAATTTCTAGCCCAAAGTCACATTAATTACCGCACAACTGTCTGGGGAGCTACCACTAAGACTCAGATAAACAGAATACAGAAGCTTATTAATTTTGCAGCTTGAGTTGCCCTAGGAGGTATAAGAAAATATGACCACATCGCACCAGCTCTCAAACTTGGGTGGCTACGTGCAGAAAACAAGGTCGCTTATGCTATTTATGTTTTTGTATTCAAAATTTTGGACCATCATTATCCTAGCTGGCTATTTGATCTAAAAACAGTCAGGGATATAAGGGGTACTAACACAAGACAGAGCAGTGAGCTCTTTATTCACAGAACAAACACAGAAGAAGGGTCAAAGATGATCACTATCAATGGGCCAACACTCTGGAAAAATATTCCAGAGCCTCTTAAAAATGCATCTTCCTTCACAGCTTTCAAAGGTAAACTATATAGTTTTCTTTTGGACAAATAGTTGCTGCTCATGAAGAACTAATTATTCTCATTATAAGGAAGACAAATATGGAAATTATGCTGATATTAATGATCCTTTATCTAGTGTCATACTTACTACTTTATTATTAACATTATTGTTAACATTTTTATTACAGCATTATTATTTTCTATGAAAGCTACATTTAATTTAACTATATGTATTACCCTCTTATTTATTAGTTTAATTACATGTCTACTTATAAGTTACTATTAATGTTGAATAACCATTGTACAAAATGGAAATAAATGTTTGTTTGTTTGTTTGTTTGTTTATTGCTTGGTAGAATTAAGAGTGTAAATTTCGTTCGCCTCTAAGACAATAAGGTTATCAGGATTAGAAGAATATAAAGAGATAGCCAGAAACTGCATCTTGGAGGAATTGCATTTAACTAAATTTTGAGAGCCCCACTCAGATACCCTCTGTAAATCGTAGTTGAGAGTAGAAGAAATTGTGATACGAGACTGATTACGAGTAGCAGAAGAAGGATGTGAAAAAAGGCAGAGGAAAAGTGAAGGATAGAATCATCAGCAAAGGCATGAAGAAGAGAGGAAGATGGGGATTGTAGAAGATCATTGATGAAGAGAAGGAACAGAGTTGGTGAAAGAACAGAACCCTTTGGAACACCACTGGTAACAGAGAAAGGGCTAGATGTCACACCATAAACAACTACAGATATAAAACGGTCAGAAAGAAAACTGAAATTCAGAGAACAGAGAGAAGGGGTAAAGCCATAGGCAGGGAATTTGGCCAACAGAACCTTGTGTCAGACTCTGTCAAAAGCCTTAGAGATATCAAGGGCGACGATAAAGGATTCCCAATAGTTCCTCAGAGAAAATGACCATACATGAGGAATAGGACAGGAGGTCACCAGTGGATCTTGCCTTGCAGAAGCCGTATTGGTGACCAGAGGTAAGTGAGTTAGTTTCAAGGCGTTTCAAGAAGTGAGCATTGAGCAAAGCTTCCAAAACTTATGTGATAGAGGAGGTTAGGGCAATAGGTCAGTAGTTTGAAGGAATAGAGCGGTCACCCTTCTTAGGAAGAGGTTGAACTAGAGCATGCTTCCAAAATGAAGGATAGATACTGGTTGACAGAGTGTCGTAATGATTTCTTTTCACTACGTGAATATTAGTACCAGACGGGTACAAGGTAAGAATGGACAAGCGGTGATTCCTTTATCTTAATTTATTCTAGAGTACAACACATTCGACGCCTCAATGCCCCCCACCCTATGACTATCACAATCTATGTTCTATTCGTGCACCGGGCAAAGTTCTAACTAACTGTGTCTGCCCTGGGTGGTTCTTGAAATACCCCAAGGGCAGGGCGTGGCTTGGCATCCAGTCCTGCCAATGAACTCAAGTGACATCCAGTCCTGCAAATCAACTCCAGGTTCGAAGTGGAGTCCCTCCTATTTTGTGGAGGAGCTATTTCAACAAGCCTATAGAACGAAAAAGTTCCAGGTCAGAGCGTGGCTATTGGGTATCTCTCCAGGGCATGAACATACGTACGAGTCAAATGTTTGTGTTTCTTGTGGTTTAGGAAATGGCTAACTTCTTGGCCTTTCCCATCCTCTTCAGGTACTTGATGCCAGATGCTAAGTCCCATGGGTCCGGTCATATATCTCTTTGACACTTTCTACAAACATTGACCGTACCGCAGAAAAACAATTGGGAGAGTATTCTATTTCACCCTTGACTTCTAGCCTCTCACGTTTCTCTTCACAACTTGTTGTGTTTTCGAGGACCGAGGGTCCCTTATCTTTTAGGCCTCTTGGGGGTGCATGGCGCCGGAGGTTAGTTCCATGTGTCTAGCCATAAATCTTGGTGGTACCAAGGGAAAACATGGCCTTGACCCAAAACCCAATAAAAGTGAGGGCATGTAATAAAACATCTGTGCCCTCGACCTTTACCCCTCAAGATTTGTTACAAGTTTCAGATTCTGGCTTCAGCACGACTTCCATCATGCGACATCCCTCCCAACCAAAACTGAAATATCTTTTATTTCAGTCGAAGCATGGGCTATTTTTTCCGAGAGCTCTTGGACATATCCTAGTTAACGTTAGTTTACAATAGAAATGGGGCCGAATTATTTAAGCTATTATCTAAGAATTCCTAGTTCTATGAACACTAAACAATCTTTAGTACAAACATTCCTATATTTTAAAAAATAAAGTTAACCTTAATCATTAGGATTTCAGTGTGTAACTAATCATTATCAAACATTAATTAAGATCACAAGTTAGTTTAGATCATGATGTTACTGTGTCTACTTCTCTCCTTTTTCAAAAGATTTACAAAAGTTGGTTAGCTACAGTAAAAATATGAATCTTGTAGAACATTAGTATGTACGAACATTTAAAATGCGATAGACAATAACATAAATGGTAAATTCCTATCGTTACTATGGGGCATTGATTTGTCTTAAAATTAGGCCTTAAAAAACTACTCCTGAAACAAAATATTTGTTACGATGTGAAAAGTCAGAAAACATTCATCATTTCAATATGCAATTCCTATTCAGAGACAAACTGAGATGAGAACTTAATGAACACAAAGATTAAATCATGATTCAAACAATGACAATGCTAAAGCAAAACAATGATATTATTTAGGCAGAAGACAACTTATTTCTATCGGTGCAAATCATACAATTTATCAAAGGCACTTATTCAAAAACTATATTTAAAGGAGTCTCTGAGTTGTCGCTTAAAATTATGTTAAATCTAGTAAAAAAAAAAAAAAAAAAAAAAATAAATAAATTTGTCTTTTAGCACAGTGGTCAAAGACGGTGGGGACATTTTCTTTCCCATTTTTTCAGTTCTAATACGTGGGTAATTTTAATTAACTAATAAGGGATTTTCCATACCCTTCTTTCTCTCCTCACTAAAGTTTGGACATGTATAGGGATTTTTTTTTTCCTTTCTGTTTGAATCCCATCAATGCGTTTACGTGGCTTCTAAAGGTATTATTATGATATTTTAAAAGACCCCCCCCTTTTTTTTTCCTTCCTTCACTACAGTTAGGACATGTATGGGAATTACCCCCCTTTTTTTCTGGGATTTCATCAATTCGTTTACATGGCTTTTTAACGTATTATTAAGATATTAAAGACTTTTGTTTTCTCTTTCCCTTGCTCATGAAATTCTTGCTAGGCGTTATTCCACGGTTTCTCTGTCCTCATTTTTTCACTCCCCCGCCGTCTTCGCTGCAGGCCCAGGTTCGTACACTACCATAAATTATCTTCTTTCTAAGATAGGTAAGACAAAGAGGAAGCGATCGATGCACCTTCCAAATCCCTCCAGCCTGGCTTTTTCGTCCTAACCTCGGGCCGATCTTGACTAAGACCACCCTGCAACGTCAGCACGATTCTCTTCAGTACTGCATACACATGTACCTTTGAAGCAGACCTCGGGATGAAAATTTGAACCTATGTCACTACTACAGTTGTAAGAAAGGTTCCCTATGACTTCAGGGTATCAACAATGGCCATACGTTGGTACTCGGAGGCTATACTTTGCCTCCCCTGCAACTGCAAGTGATTGCAATCTCTATTCAATGGGCAACAGGGACTTGTTTGAGAGGACAAAATCTAAAGACTTTTAGAACTTGCAGGTCGGGGCTGCCTGGAAACATATTCCTTATTTGCACATTTGGCTACATCATTAGATTAGGATTCCCAAACACTCGGGACTTAGCTGGGTAACTGATACATAATATTACTTTACTATAGTCATAAAAAACAATTATTAAATACTGAGAAAAGCCACTAAAGAAATATTCTTATTAGCAGTGGCTACAATAACATCAAGTATGAATTCAGATAAAAGATACAAATCATCAGGTTACTGCTGATTGCATTTTAAAAAATAATGGTTAGCAACTGGGCATTGAGATATAGCAACAATAACAGTCAACATAATAATATTACTAATAATCATGATCAAAAAAATAAAATAAAAATATTAATTCAGGAATAGCCATATATATACAACGGAGACTGGCATTCAGATGTAAGAACGGAGTTCTATACTTATATTTCATAGTAATGCTCATTCTAACACAGTCTCTTTTACTATTCAAATTCCTGCTGTCATAATCTATGTATATATATAGAGCATAAGTGGCAACTTGCTGGCTACACAATTTGTCAATGGGAGTTCTATCTATTCTCTAAACAGTTAAGAACATAAGAA
>JAXCGZ010014145.1:10000-27500 GCA_037179515.1 Halocaridina rubra | reverse complement strand
GTTGTGAAGACAAGGCAGAGGAAAAGTGAAGAGTAGAATTGTCGGCAAAGGCGTGAAGAGGAGAGGAAGATGGGAATTGTAGAAGATCATTGATGAAGAGAAGGAATAGAGTAGGTGATAGAACAGAGCCTGTGGAACACCACTGGTAACAGGGAATGTGTTAGATGTTGCACTGTCAACAATTACAGATGTAAAACGGTCAGAAAGAAAACTGGAAATCGGAGAACAGAGGGAAGGGGTAAAGCAATAGGCAGGGAGATGGGACAGCAGAGCCTTGTGCCAGACTCTGTCAAAAGCCTTAGAGATATCAAGGGCGACGACAAAGGATTCCCCATAGTTCCTCAGAGAGGGTGACCATACTTGAGTAAGATAGGACAGGAGGTCACCAGTGGCCCTTGCATTGTGGAAGCCTTACTGGTGATCAGAGATAAGTGAGTTAGATTTAAGTCATTTCAAGAAGTGAGCATTGAGCAAAGTTTCGAGAACTTAAGCGATAAAAGAGTTTAGGGCAATATGTAAGTAGTTTGAGGGAATAGAGTAGTCACCCTTCTTAGGAACAGGTTGCGCTAGAGCATTCTTAGAAAACAAAGGATAGATTCTGGTTAACAGAATGAGGCGAAAAAGATGGCAAAGCATGGGAGCCAGTTCATCTGCAATTTCCTTAATTAACCTTGCAGGGATATCATCGGGCCAGATGCCTTGTTCGTCTTTAGCGAACAAAGAACCTTATGAACTTTATGAGAAGAAAGGATAACGGAGGGTATAGGGTTAGAGAGGGATAAATTATTGAGGGACATGTGCACTGGAATCGCCTACAGAAGAGTTGGCAGCAAAATGAGAGCCAAAGAGAGTGGCCTTGTCAGTGGAAGAGCAAGCTATAGAACCATCAGAATGAATAAGAAGGGGAGAGATTAAGTTAAAGAAGTTTTTAGAGAGGTGTTTGACTAAGGACCAGAAACATTTGTCAGTGGGAGAGGAATTAAAGTCATCAACTTTCCTTCGAATAAAGGAAGTCTTATACCTTCGAATCTGAACAGTACAGCTATTCTTAGCTACAGTAAAAGCAGAGTGAGTTAAATCAGAAGGAGAGTCTTGGTACGACTGGTGTGCCCTATTCCTTGCTTGAATAGCTATGGAGCAGGCAATGTCAAACCAAGGTTTAGGGTGAGAAAAAGTTTTCGTAAAGGAGGGGATGTACGCCTCCATTCCCGAAGTTTTTATCTTGGCAACTTTTAGGGTTACCCAATCATGTTGAGGGACTGAAAGCAGTAGTCATCCCATGGGAAGTCAAAGAGAAAGTTATACAAATATTCACGTTGGGTGCACTCAAAGTGCCAAAGGCGGTGCTTAGTAGGAGGGATTGGTGGAGAGAGAGTGGAAATGGAAGAGATTGAGATCACAGAGTGGTCAAACTCACCATGTGCGGAAAACACAGAATAGGAATAGATTGAAGGGTTAGAAGTAAGAAATAGGTCAAGAGTGTTGACTGCATGTTCTAATCGATCGGGATCAGGGGTAGGATATTTGATAATTCGCTTCAGATGGTGAGTAATAGAGAAAGCAAGGGCCTCACTTCCTCTCACATTAGTGTGAAAAGAATTAACCCTCTCACTGTGGTGTACATTCAAGTCTCCAATATAGAGAACTTTGGCGTATGGTGAGAAGATAACAAGGACTCATGAGAAGAGGAGAGATACTCAAAACAAAGACCGTCTGAAGAGTTTGGAGAACAGCAACATAAGCAAAGGAATATAGTGGTAGTGGAGATATAGATTTTTAGCCAGAGAACATCAAACTCAGGAGATTCAAGGTCCATGAGCCTTGCAATAGGAGTGCTAGTGTTGCAGTAGGCGCAGACTCAACCTTTGGAACGAAAAGAGAATACAGATCATAGTGAAAGATTTGAAATGGGTCAGTGGAAGCATGTATAGATAGCTGGGTTTCAGAGAGAAGGAGGAGGTTAGGGAGGGAATTGCCTAAGTGCTGTCCCACTGACGAAAGACTAGAGTTCAGGCCACAAATGTTAGAATACTGAAGAGTGAAAGAAGCAAATGTATCAGGAGGTGCAAGATTAAGTGTAGAACCATTACTAACACCAGACGTGTCTATCCTTAAGCCAGTAGTTGAGTCAACAAGAAAACATGAAAACCGAGAGTTTATATCTCTAATGATGTGTAAAAGTTTAGCTATGTATAGGACCTGATTCTCTGTCACTGAGAACAAGAAAATACATTGATTTATCGATTCACCCAAGAATTAGAGGAGAAGCAACACAGGAACAAATTCCACACATGTCATTCATCAGTATTTTTTCTCAAAATTTTACTCTAATGCTTAATCAAATTGGGACAGCAGCTTTAATGATTTGTGACATATGAAAGCACACACACACACACACACACACACACACACACACACACACACACACACACACACACACACACACACACACACACATGCATAAACACACACACACAGACACACACATATAAATAAATAAATATATATATATATATATATATATATATATATATATATATATATATATATATATATATATATATATATATATATATATATATATATATATATATATATATATATATATATATATATATATATATATATATATATATATATATATATATATACATATATATATATATATATATATATATATATATATATATATATATATATATATATATATATATATATATATATATATATATATATATATATATATATATATATATATATATATATATATATATATATATATATATATATATATATATATATATATATATATATATATATATATATATATATATATATATATATATATATATATATATATATATATAACTGTGTATGTTTTTGTGTGTGTGTGTGTTTGGGTGTATTTGCATGTCTGTGTGAGTGCGTACGCACATGTGTGCTTCAGTAAGTGAGTAAAGAATTCGAAATTCCTTTACCCTTTTGCTTCCTTAATGGAGTTGAGGCATATTCTACTCCAAGGAAATTTGCATATTCACTTCAAGTACCAAGAAGATTCCATCTTAGAATTATGCCATAAAATGTCATAATTACCATACTGATGCAAGAGTTTTAAGATTAATGAAAAATGTAATCACGAAATCATCATTTTGTCCTCCATATACTTTTATGGTATTTAACGTTGTGGAGAAGACTAATAATAATGGTTGGGTCATGAAAAAGCATGAAAAGTGTTGAAAAATATAAAGGGTAGACTATTTGTTAAAGAAATAGTAATTGGTATTTATTCTTATTACCATTAACCAATAAATAAATGATTAGGGGAAAATGTTGGTGTAAGGTGAAAATGAGTGTCTATATTTGATATTTCAAAGCGCTCAGGCATTATGTAAATCTACGTTGAATTTTATGCAAGTTCTTTCTACAAATAGTATGTGATGTTGATAGCATTTCATCTTCAGTGTTCTTATGGTAGCATTATATGCGACTTTCTATATGGCATACTTAATTTAATCATGTAACAAATTACTATGTATCAAATCTTCAAGAAACTTTTGTCAATAAATCATTTCCGAGGAGAGATATTTTAACCCGATTGGAGATGGTTTTCTTGACGCTCTCTATAATGGGTATATTCGATACATAGGGGTTTGTGATTTGTGCAAATTATGCAATACTCTCTGATGTTTTTTTACATATATTAAAAATGTAGAGATACTTTTTTCTTTACTATGCCTTTAAGGATTACATGGACGGGCACCAAGAAATAGTAAGACTTGGTAATTACATTTTGGAAAGGGAATTTTTGGCCGTGTTAAATGAAGAACTGTCAAACTCTCGTCTTTCCCAAGAGATTACTATTCATCATTGTTTATTTAACTGCCTTCCGAAAGATCATTTCTGGAGAAGAAATATGTTAACTCGATGTGAGATGCTTCTCCTTGCACGCTCTTGAATGGGGATATTTGAGCTATTGTGCTCATGGAGTCCTCTCTGATGCTAATTTATATATGATAAGTAGGTTGGCCATGGCACCATTAGCCAGTTGAAATGCTATGACAGAGGGTATTGTGGACTCAACTAGGACTTGTCCAGACAGCTCCTGGTAGAGTCATCCTCCAGGCACGATTCTTTCCTTATGCCTACATCTACACAGAATATTCTGGCGTATTCGTTACACATCTATTACTATCCTATTACTTTTGATAAGTCACAACACTCCCCATATCTGCTTCTTTTTGCTCTCTACTCCTCTTTTTTCTGTGTCATATTAATGGAAGGTCCACAGCTTATGGCCCCCAGTACCCGGAATGGAGGGATGCTAGCAATCTTCAGAGATATTGTTAACTTCATTATTGGCATGAGGGTAGACACGCTTCGTGGTAGTAATAGTTCTGTCCTTAACCTTACACTTCCTGATAGAACTGTTTATTTCACTCTTCAATTTTCTAACATTGGTGGTCTGTACTCTAATCTTTCGTCTGTTTAACAGTATTTGGGTATGGCTCTCTCTAGCCTCCCCTTCTCTTTGAAATCCAGTTTTCTAGCCATGCTTCACATGACCTATTTCAAATCTCTCACTATAAACTGTATTCTCTTATCATTTCCAAAGGTGAGGTTTGTACCTACTTCATCACTAATGCTCCCATTGCAAGGTTCATGGACCTTGAATCCCTTGATTTTGATGTTCTGTGGGTGACAATATCTCTCCACTACCACTATATTTCTTTACTTCTGCTACTTCACTCCAAACTCCACTAACTTTGTGTTTTTCTTCGAATCTATGTCCTCGTGCCATGAATCCTTCCTCTCTTCTCACCCTCATGCTGAAGTTTTCAATATTGAGTGGCTTAATTCTTTTCACACTGATGTGGGAGGAAGTGAGGCCATTGCTCTCTCTATTACTCACGATCTGGAGTAAATTATCAAATATCTTACTCATGTTCCAGATCGCCATGAATATGCAGCCAACAATCTTGACCTATTTATTACCTCTAATCTGTAAATCCGCTCATATTCTGTGCTTTGCCCTCTTGGTAAATATGATCACTTTGCAATCTCAATCTTTACCAATTTCACTCCCCTTCCATCAATTCCTCCTACTCAGCACAGCATTTGGCAGCTTGAGCGTTCCCAACGTGGTGATTTGCGTAACTTCCTCTTTGACTTTCTGTGGGATGACTACTGCTTTCGGCTACGTAACTCTGACCAGATAACAGTAAAAGTTGATGAGATAATAACCTTGGGAATGGAGGCGTTCATCCCCTCCTCTAAGAAACTTTTTCCTCCAAAATTCTTTGGTTTTTCCAAGCCTGCTCCATGGCTATTCAGGTAAGGTACTGGGCACACCAGTTATGCTAATCCTCTCCTTCTGATTTAACTCGCTCTGCTTTTAACTAGGAATTACTGTACTGCTCAGATTCAAAGGTCTAAAGCTTCATGTGTAAAATAAAAAAATTAATGACCTTAACTCCTCTCCCGTTGATAAATGTTTTGGTCCTTAGTCAAAAATATCACTAAAAACTGCAGTAACTTAATCTTCTCCCCTTTCCTTTGTTCTGATGGTTCTATGGCTTGCTCTCATTTTTCTACCTGCCCTCCATTATCCTTTCTTCACGTAATGTTCATATAGTATCCCTGCACATTTCCTTAAGAAGCTTGTAATATATCCAAGTATTTAAGCATGTCGTTTTATGTAGTTAGATATTCATGCGCTCAGCGCCACTTTTGTATTACTGTACTGTAGAATAGAGTGTAAAATATAAACATTGTTGCTTAGCCCCTACGAAGATGTTTACTTGTCTTGCCGCTGTACTGCATTACTTCTACCTTTGCACTTATTTATATGTGTTTCCATTGCTGCAGTGATCCAAAGAAGTCTTCTCATATTGAATCTTGTTAAGTGCCCAAATATATTACATAGTTTAGTGGCGACGAGATATAATCATACCTGAGATATGGCTGGACCGGCGATCCCAAGTTTTCGTGAGGGTGAGGAAGATTTCTCCAGTTTTCATGAAGGACTTGTGTGTTATGTTACAGTGAAGGATGTACCTGATGGAAAGAAGGTACCTACGCTTATTATGGGTCTATCTCCAACCCAATATCAAGTATTGAAAGATTTACCATGGCGGAAAGTTTCGTCAGCGTTAACCTATGCAGAGGTGATCGCTAGCCTACAAAAATATTTTGGAGGTATGAAAAAACACGAGTGGAACGGACGAAGTTCAGGCATGTTTTGAGGAAGCCGGGGGAATCTTTGGAGGATTTTTATGTTCATATCAAGCACTTTGCTCGACACTGTGAATTTGGAAAAACATTTGATTTAATGTTAGTGAACCAGCTAATTGCAGGAGTCAAGTCTCGGTGTGTAGCTAACAAAATTTTGGAAGCAACTGCAGGATTAAAAGGAAGCTGAATTCAATGAAACAAATGCTACTATGTTTGCAAATGCACAGTTTTCAGGTAATAGTGGTAATACAGCTGTTCATAATGTTAATAAGAATAAAAATGGAAAAGAGTTTTATTCAGGTAAGCCAGCTGCTGTTAAAAACTTTCGTCACCGAAGACGATCTGTTCAACAGGGGAGAGAAGTTTCAGTGCTGAATAATTCCCCGAGTGATGTTAGTGTAATAAGAAGGTGTTTTAGATGTAATTCTGCTGGACATTTAGCTAACTTATGTAAACTCAAGACTGCTAAATGTAAGTCATACCATAGAATAGGACATTTATCTGTTGTACGTACAGATGGTAAGGCACCAAGATCTTAGCATTGTGTTTGCAGTACTAGTCTACAACTTCAGAGTGCCAAACCAATATTTCAGTCTGCTGAATCCGATATAATTCAAATTTCGATTGCAATTTCAAATCTGAATTTAAATGTCTGTGATAATATCTAAGTAGTAAATGAAGATTTTCAGGTATCTAAAAAGATTGCAGTTCATTAGAATGATATTTTTGCTTTGAAGGAGTCTGGTAAGTTTCCACATCAGTCTACAGCTGAAGTTGTTCGTAGTTATGATGGTAAATGTGCTGTAAATGTAATGGTTAATTTCAAAAATTTTAATTTTGAGGTTGATACAGGTGCAGCAATCACTTGTATGGGTGAAAATTCATATATAAAGGTGTGCAACTCTTCTGAAGAGTTACTAGATGGAGACATTGTGCTCTCGGATTATAACAAACAGCCACTTGATATTGCAGACATGGCTATGGTTGATGTTGTGTATAATGACAACTATCTCAGGTTACCTATTGTAGTAATTAAAGGTGGTCGACCTTTTTTTTTCTTTTTTTTATGGGTGTGACACTGGGACGGGCAAAAGCAGCCCTAATCAATAAATACCCGAGCGCGAGAAAACACCAAGATGAAGAAAAAGATAATGGCTAAGAACAAGGCAGAGATGAGGCAATATCACACAAAGGAATATGACAGACAGAAAAAACAGTCAGAGTACAGAGGACCCAGAGATATGGAGGACCAGGCCCTGAGATGACAATAGATCCACTTTTTGAAGGATGATAGGTCATAAGAGTTAGGAAAGAATTAAGACTAGGGGTAAGAGTAGAGGTCATTAATCGGTCTGACTGCCTTAGATTCAACTCTCTCAAGGAGATAAGTATAAGAAGAAGCACCCCAGATGTGTGAGCAATACTCTAAGAAGGGACGGATAAGACCTTTACAAATTTTAAGCAGCTGCAGATGGGAAAATTAATGACGGACACGAGATAAAACCCCCTAATTTTTGGATGAAGATTTAGAAACTTGGATTATATGATTCCTCCATAACCAGTTAGAGGCTATTGGGATTCTTAATATTTTGATAGACTTAAGAGGGTAAATTCGTTAGTTTCGAAGACAATAGGGTTATCAGGAGGAGAAGAAGATAAAGAGATAGCGAGAAACTGTGTCTTGGAAGCATTGAATTTAACTAAATTTTGAGTGCCCCACTCATATACCCTCTGCAAATCGGAGTTGAGAGTAGAAAAAAGAGAGACACGAGACTACTTACGAGTGGGATATGAAAGTTGTGAAGAAAAGGCAGAGAAAAAGTGAAGGGTAGAATCATCAGCAAAGGTATGAAGAAAAGAGGAAGATGGGGATTGCAGAAGATCATTGGTGAAAAGAAGGAACAGAGTAGGTGAAGGAACAGAGCCCTGTGGAACACCACTGGTAACAGCGAATGGGCTAGATGTCGCACCATCAACAACTACATGATATAAAATGGTCAGAAAGAAAACTGGAAATTAGAGAACAGAAAGAAGGGGTAAAGCCATAGGCAGGGAATTTGACCAACAGAGCCATGTGCCAGACTCTGTCAAAAGCCTTAGAGATATCAAGGGCGACGACAAAGGATTCCCCAAAGTTCCTCATAGAAGATGACCATATATAAGGAAGATAGGACAGGAGGTCACCAGTTAATTTAGCTTGCGAAAGCTGTACTGGTAATCGGAGATAAGTGAGTTAGATTCAAGGCGTTTCAGGAAGTGAGCATTGAGCAAAGTTTCGAAAATTTTAGCAATAGAGGAGGTTAGGGCAATAGGTTGGGAGTTTAAAGGAATAGAGCGGTCACCCTTTTTAGGAGCAGGTTGATCTAGAGCATGCTTACAAGATGAAGGAGAAATACTGGTTGACTGAATGAGACAAAAAATAAAAACCGGCTAAGCACGGGATCCAGTTCATCTGCAAACTCCTTAAAGAACCATGCAGGGATACCATCGGACCAGATGCCTTGATCGTCTTAAGCGAGCGAAAAGCCTTATGAACTGTGCGTGAAGAAAGGATAATGGAGGGCAGAGGGTTAAAAAGTGGTAGGTATGGAGGAACAGGTGTGCTGAAATTGTTTATAGAAGAGTTGGCAGAAAAATGAGAGCCAAAGAGAGCGGCTATGTTAGTGGGGGAGCAAGCTATAGAACCAATAGAACGAATGAGAGGAGGAAAGCTTGAGTTACGAAAATTTTTAGGGAGGTTTTGGGCTAAGGACCTGAAGATTTTGTCAGTGGGAGAGGAGTTAAGGTCTTCAACTTTTTTTCTTATAAAGGAGGCATTAGACCTTCGAATCTGAGCAGTACAATGATTCCTAGCAACAATAAAACCAGAGTGAGTTAAATCGGGAGGAGAGGTTTGGTTTGATCGATGTGCCCGTTCCCTAGCCTGGATAGTCATGGAACAGGCACGGTCAAACCAAGGTTTACAGGGAGAGAAAATTTTTGTATAAAATAGATTTTATTGCCATATATTTAGTATACATACAGGAATAAATATGAACATTACATTCAGAGACACTAGCCTACTGAGCAAGAGCTCCTTGGCAGGCAGTTTAATATACATTTTGCATAAATTAAAGTATGACGGCAATAGTTAACAAAAGCTCCAATATAGCAATCTCATACTTATCTTGTAATAAAGCAAAACAGTAGCCCGACCTTAACCTGGACATGATGATATACCAATCTTGTATTAATTATTAATCAACAGCTGCTTGATTTTGCCTAGTAAATAAATGCTGTTAGAGTTTCTTTTTAAATAAAGTTGTGCCAGTTATTGTTTTTAAATCTTCTGGTTTTGCATTCCAACATTTTGGGGCAAAACAGTGAATATAAAATTTGCACAAGGTTGTTCTCGGCTGTGGACATATCAAATTTATATTGTTTCCTCTGGTTCCATGGTTGTGTTGAATAAATCTAAATAATTTTCTGTTATCATTGACATCACTATGTATAATAAGACAGAATTATTGAATCAAGTAATTAAATTTAAGCAAGTTGAGCTTCTTGAATAAAGAGGAAGTTGAGTCATATTTTCCACTATATGTAATAGTTTTGATCAGTCTTTTCTGAGTTACAAATACATCCCTTACAATTGACGGCCAAGTACAACCCCAGATGGACAAACAGTATAGGTTATGGCGAATTTTATAGAAAATTCCACACATCTTGGACAGTTTTGAGTAGACAGATTGAATATGATATTTAAAACTTAAATTTTCATCAATAATTACTCCCAAAATTTTCTTACAAGCAACTCTTTTAACTTCATACCCATTCATATTAACTTGACCAATATTGTGTACTGCAGATCTATTTTGAAATAAGATATAGTCAGTTTTGGAAACTTTTAGCTTTAATTTATTAACAGAGACCCAGTTGTTAATTTTTTCTAGTTAACTATTTAAAACAGAATGCAAGTGGTCAAGGTTATTATCATGCAAGAGAAGGTTGGTGTCATCTGCATAAAGAATATATTTGAATTTATTACTGGCATTGGAAATATCATTTATATAAACTAAAAATAACAATGGGCCCAGTATTGATCCCTGTGGTACTCCCCTCTCAATAGTTTGCAACAAAGATGCTTTCCCATTACAATATACGGCTTGTTTTCTATTTTTCAAGTAGCTCTTAAATAACTGTGATGGTGTTCCCCTAATACCCACACAAGTTAGTTTTTTTTATTAGTATATCATGGTATAATGAGTCAAATGCTTTGGACAAGTCTAGGAAAACCCATGCAACAAAGTTTTTATTTTCCAAATTTTGATAAAAATCACTTGTAAAGTTCATTATTGCTTTTTCAGTGTTATCATATTATTACGGAATCCGTATTGATTTTTGGATAATAGGTTAAACTTTTCAAGGGATTCTTTAAGTCTGTGAACAATCGTTTTTTCAAACACTTTACTTAAAGATGGTAAGATAGATATAGGTCTATAGTAATTTTCATCATCTACAGTGCCTGACTTAAAAATAGGTATTACTTTAGCACTTTTTAGTATGTCTGGAAAACATTCTTGCTGAAAACATAGATTGATTATGTGGGTAAGTGGGGTACCAATGTAATGGGCAGTGACCTGGAGTAGTTTTGATAGAATTTTATCATATCCCGACGCTATATTTGGTTTTAAGGTTTGTATATATTTAGTGACTTCCTCCCTTGTTACAGGATACAAGTAAAACAAAAAGTCTGGTGAATTATTAATCAACTGTCTGTGTGAGTCTTGTTGCACATTTTGTTGTTCCTGTGTTGGTTGTGCTATAGTTAAGAAATGATTATTAAAGATATTAGCAGTGTGGTCACTATCATTTTTTAATTTGATTTCCTTTGAATGATTAATTTGTTTTCGTCCTATTCGGCTGTTTATTGTATTCCAGGTGGACTTGCTGTTTCCTTGTTCCTTCTTAAGCTTATCCTGAAAATATCTATTTTTTTTTGCAGCTCGGGGTAGTGTTACTAATTTGTTCCTGTAAGCTTTATATCTGGTTCCAAAAGACAAAGGCCATTTTGATGCAAGCCTTTGTAATCGGTGTTTTTCTTTTATATAATTTTTAAATCCTGGAGTCATGTGTGGGCATCTGTTGTTTTTATTATTTACAGTCGATTTTCTTAGAGGAAAGCAGTCTAGAAATTTATCTCTAAATATACAGTGAAATTTATTAAAAGCTTCATTTGCGTTATTTAGGTCAATGATATGTTGCCATTTTTCATGTGATATATCTTTAGTAAATTTAGCTATGTTATCATCAGAGTAATCTCTTTTTTCTACATATGCATCAAATTTATGTTCTTGTTTTTTAAACTGGGAGTATACTGCGAAATGATCTGTTATGTCGGTGTACACTATGTAATTACTTATGTTGTCTTCAAGATTTGTGGTCCAGATATGATCGATTAGAGATGCACTATTTTCAGTTACTCTCGTAGGTTTAGTAGTTATTGGAAAGCAGCCACGTGAATACATTAAGTTTATAAAATCAGTTACTCTTTGATCATTTATTTTAAATGAATCTAAGTTCCAATCACCGAATAAATAAATAGTTTTGTACTTTTTTCTTGCTGCAAAATCAAATACTTTCAGTAAAGCTTCAAGGAATTCAGGCATGTTCCCCTTTGGGGGTCTATATACAGATGCAAAGAAGCAATTTTCCTTACCGTTATGTACCTGTACACTAACACATTCAATGAATCATTCCATCATACTGCACTCCTTTATTAGACTCGAGCTATACTTATTAGCTACATACATACATAAACATCCACCTTTCCTGTCTCTGTTCAGAGTGAACATATTGTACCCTGTTATATTATACGTTGATTCAATATCATTTTCCAGCCTAGTCTCCGAAAAACCCATTACTTCACATATATTATTTTCTGTTAAACATTGATCAACAAATATTTGAAGATTATTTGAAAGACTTCTAATGTTCATGCACAAAACCGAAAATGCATTAGATTTATTTAAATTTGAATACAGTTCATTTAAGTATATAAAAATTGAAAAAGTGTTGGTTGCGTTTCTCATATTATTCAAAAACAAATCTACTTCATTTTCAAGATCAAGAGGGTTAAATATCATCTTATCATGCTCATTGATACATAAATAATTGGGAAGCACTTTGTCGTTGTTTGTAAGCCTTATAAGTTCATTGTCACTAATGGAATAGTATGGGAGGTATCAATTTACAGCCATGGTGAAGAAATAAATTATACTACTTTTACATTACTGACTTACAAGCTACCATTTACTTCTACCATATCTTACCGGGTTCTCCCGGCCATTTATTGGTTTAGGGTGGGAGCGTTTTATAACTCCCATGGCGGGAGACACGGCAGGAGGGGGTGCGGGTGATGACATATCACTCTCCCCCCCACTCCCGCGAGGTTGTACGCTTCCATTCCTGATGTCATGATATCGGTAACTTTTAGAGCTTCCTGATCAGGGTTGCCAGACTGAAAGCAATAGCCATCCCATGGGAAGTCAAAGAGGAAGTTACGGAAATTATCATGTTGAGTAGGCTCAAAGTACCAAAGGCAGCGCTGAGTAGGAGGGAGTGGTGGAGGGGGAGCAAAAAGGGAAGAGATTGAGATCAGAGGGTGGTCAGATTTTAAAAGAGGGGAAAGCACAGCATAAGAGTAGTTTGAAGGGTTAGAAGTAAAATATAGTTAAAAAAATTTTGCTGCATGCTCGTGACAATCAGGAACATGAGTAGGATGTTTAATAATTTGCTCCAGCCCGTGACTGATAGAGAAAGCAAGGGACTCACTTCCTCCCACATCAGTGTGAGAAGAATTAAGGAACTCACTGTGGTGTACTTTGAAGTCTCCAATGTAGAGAACTTTGGCGTGTGGGTGATAAGGTAGCAAGGACTCATGGCACGAGGACAGATATTCAAAGAAAGACACAAACTCGGTAGAGTTTGGAGAACAGTAGCAGAAGCAAAGGAGAATAGTGGTAGTGGAGAGATAGATTTTAATCCAGAGAACATCAAAGTCAGAAGATTCAAGGTCTCTGAGCCTCGCAATAGGAGTGTTAGTGTTGCAGTAGGCACAGACTCCACCTTTGGAATGAAAACGAGTATACAGATTATAGTGAGAAATTTTGAAATAGGTCAGTGGAAGCATGTATAGACTGCTGGGTTTCAGAGAGAAGGAGGAGGTTAAGGAGGAAAGTACCTGAGTGCTGTTCCACAGACGAAAGATTAGAGCTCAGCCCGCGAATGTTAGAATATTAAAGAGTGAAAGAAGCCGATCTAGTGGGAGGTGCAAGGTTAAGGGCAGAACTATTACTACCACCAGGTGTGTCTGCCCTCAAGCCAATAGTGGAGTCAACATGAATCTCGGAGACTCTTCGCACCCCTCTATACCGGGTACTGGTTGTCATTAGTTGTGGACCTTCCATATATAGTAGCAAATATGTGGGAAAAGAGACAGATGTTTGAGTGTTGTGACTTGTCAAATGTAGTGGAATAGCAAGAGATGTGTAATGAATACGCCAAAATATTCAGTGTAGATGTAGGTATGAGGAAAAGAACCGACCTGAAGGAAGACTCAATCCGGAACTGTCTGGACCAGTCCTAGCTGAATCCTTATACTTCCAGGGTAGAAAGTGGATGCAAGAAATTAATTTAAAGTGGAAATCAATTTTTAGCAATTCTAATGTAAATGCAATTGATGGTCCTAAGAAAGGGGAAATAGATTAACTTTTAGCTATATATGGAGAGGTATTTGAACATGGTGTAGGTTGCTTGACGGATTTCAAGGTTTCAGCTAAGGTGAAAGCAGGAGCTGCTCCAGTCAACAAGCCTGCTATGCCCGTACCTTATCATTTACGTCTAATGGTTGATGAAGAGCTGGAGAGACTTGAAAAGTTAGGTATAATTAAGCCAATAACTTTTTCAGAATGGCCCAGTCCCATGGTAAATGTATTGAAGAGTGACTGCAAAAATATTAGGATATGTACTGATTTTAAAGAAACCCTCAACCCTCTCTGTGAACTTGAGAAGAATCCATTGCCAACCTCTGAGAATATTTTTGCCATGTTGGGAAAAGGAGAGTACTTTACAAAATTTGATTTAAGCCATGCATGCCATCAACTGGAAGTCAGTGAGGAATCTCAAAGGTATATGGTAATAAATACCTACAAAGGTCTTTATGTGTGTACTAGACTACAGTATGGTTTGAATTGTGCTGTAGGTATTTTCCAGAGAGTGATGGAAAACATCAAAAGTATTCCACATGTTGCTGTGTACTTATATGACATATAGATTACTGCTCCCACAGTTGAGGAACATTTTTTTATTCTTGAAAAATTATTGAGTAAATTACAAAAGTGTGATTTGAAGCTTGAAAAGAGAGAAGTGCGACTTTTTTCTATCTACAGTTACTTATCTGGGTTATACTTTATCTGCTAAAGGTTTTCATCTATCAGGAAAAAGGTGACAGCTATATTGAATATACCAGTCCCCCAAAATAGGCAGGAATTGCGCACATTCTGTGGTATGGGGAAATTTTACCACAGATTTCAACCAAATATGTCCAAGATTATGACTCCATTGTATGCATTTGAATTTGAATCTACAGAATGGATTTGGAATGATAAGGAAAATAAAGATTTTTTTACAGGCTAAAGAATTACTGATATCAAGCAACATATTAGTTCATTATGACCCTAGTAAACCTTTAGTTTTGACATGAGAGCCAAGCTCATAAGGTTTAGGAGTGGTTTTAGAGCAAGAGGATGTTACTGGATTTTTGAAACCTATTTAATTTGCATCAAGGACTTTGTCAAAAGCTAAGAAAAATAATGCCTGGTAGACAAATAAGCCCTGGCAGTTGTATGGTCTGTATGGAAATATAACAAATATTCATTAGGAAGGAATTTCACCATTTTCACAGATTACAAACCTTTGCTAGGATTGTTGAGTGAAAAGAAGGCAGTACCACATATGGCATCAGGTACACTACTTAGATGGTCTAGACTTTTATTTGATTACTCTTATAACTTAGTGCATAGACCAGGATGCAAACTTTCAAATGCTGATTGTTTATCAAGATTTCCTATACACAAGAAAAATAATTTTGAAATATCAGTTCATGCCGGTGAGGAAGTGCTATTGCGGGAAAGGATAAATCTTAACTTGGGTAAACTTTGCAGACATTCGTCGCTGGACAGATCATAATCCTATACTTTCACAAGTTTGTAACCATTTTCGCAAGGTTGGAATGCATCTCAGAATTGCGTTGAAAATTTAAATCCTTATTTTGAACGTAAACATGAATTAACTGTTGTGCAAGGTTGTCTTTTGTGGGGAAATAGAGTAGTGATACCACCCCAAGGATGAAATGCTCTAACTGAGAACTTACATGATACTCATCCAGGTATTGTAAGAATGTAAATTCTTGCAAGATACTCTGTATGGTGGACTAAAATTGATAAAGATTTGGAGAGACATGCTTATTTATGCAAAGCTTGTCAAGAATACAAGTAAAAAATGTACGGGTAAACAAACACTGCATCCATGGGAGTTCCCTAGCAAGCCGTGGTCAAGACCACACATTGATTATGCGGGGTCTATGGAGAGTCAGATGTTTCTCATTATTGTGGATGCTTATTCTAAATGGCTTGAAGCTATACCAACTCAAGGTTGTGCTGCTAATGTGACTGTGTGTAATCTGCAACAGTTATTTGCTACTCACGGACTGCCTGACATTATTGTTGGTGAAAATGGTCCTGCTTTAGTTAGTTCTGAATTTCAGGATTTTGTAAGCAATAATGGAATACGCCATGTTACAAATGCTCCTTATCATCCTTCTACAAATGGTTTAGCAGAGAACGCCATGAAAACATTTAAGATGGCTATGAAGAAAAGTGAGGGATTCACTGAGGAGAAATTTTTGAGGTTTTTGCTTCGTTTTAGGGTTACACCTCATACTACAACTGGTGTTGCTCCTTGTGAACTTTTATTGTAACAAAGGATTAAGACTAAGTTTGATCTTTTACGTTCTGATGTTGAGAGTCATATTATTAAGAAGTAGAAAAAACAGGCCAAACATTATAAAGGTGTTATAACAAATTTACCTCCTGAGTTTAAAGTAGGTGATCATGTATATTTTAAGAATTATTCTAGGCTAGGACCTCCAAAGTTATCTGGTGTTGTGGAAGAATGTACTGGACCGGTTCCATGCAATATTAGGAGTGAAGATGGTATTATTCTTCACAGGTATTTTGACCAAAAGTTCAAGCAGCTCAAACCTAACTTTGCTGATGTTTAGGAATATAATACCCCTAGCGAGTCTGAATTAGTAAACAGGAGAAGTACTGATGTTTACCAACATTTGGATAAAACAAAATTTTACTTTTCTTCTTCTTCTTCTTCTTCTTCTGTCTACATCTTTTCCCACTTTTATGTGGGGTCGATGTTTCTGGCCAGTTTTCTCCATTTGTTTCTGTCCCATACCTCACCACCCAAAAAACCTTTAGACCTCAGGTCGTCATTGATGCAATCCATCCACCTACGCTTTGGTCTCCCTCTCCTTCTCCTACCCTGTATATCCATATCCATCACTCCTCCTCCCAACATACTGTTCATTCCTCCTAACGACATGACCATACCATCTTAGTCTACTTTCTTGCATCTTATCTGATATTTCTCTAACTTTTGAGGTACCTCTAATTACCTCGTTTCTGATCTTATCTCTTCTTGTCACCCCACACATCCATCTCAACATCCTCATCTCTGTCATATCCAGTTTTTTCTCTTGTGTCTTCTTTATTGCCCTTGTCTCTGCTCCATACATCATCGCAGGTCTCACAACTGTCTTATGCACTTTACCCCTCAACTTAATCCCTATTCTCCTGTCGCACAGCACCCCAGACACTTTCTTCCAGTTCTTCCACCCCGCTTGTATTCGGTGGGTTATTATTAGTACAAGTAATATGTCGTATATTCTCAGGGTTACAACTACAGTTAACTGATATTTCAGTCCTGAGGCAAATTCTGATAGTAGTAATAGTAGTCCAGAGCAAATACCTGAAGTGAGACGTTCAAGTCGAAAGTGTAACCCAGTAGACAGACTGAATCTATAATATGTGAATCAGTAATGTTTATGTTTATATATATTGCTAATTGGATTTATATATTGGATTTTGTTAGTTGAAATTTTTACTTGGAAAGGTCTTCTATTTTGTTTACATTTTTATTGCCGAGTTTTATCTACAAG